>VCHN02000014.1:84796925-85106518 GCA_007115665.2 Sequoiadendron giganteum | reverse complement strand
AGAACTTTGAATTGCTAGAAATTCTAAAATTTTGGCTTACTGGGACTCATACGCTAGTCTGGGCATATCAGTCCTAGATCAGGGTTTTTGGGTAGGAACTAGTTTCTAAAAAAGGGGTATCTAAAACTAAAAAGATCTAGAAAAATACCTATAGTGGGACTCATACACCACTTCTATCATATCAGTCCCATTTCACTTTTTCAAGAATTCAAAGTTTAGATATGTGCTCCAGTCTCTGCTTTTTCCTTCCAAACCGATTTTTGGATCTAAATCTGCAAAAAGACCTACAAAAAAGAATATAGAATTAATTTTCTTATGGGGGGTTTTGCTTAGTCAAACCCATAGTTTGGTAGTTAAAACTTGATAGAATAAATGAAACATGAATGTAAATAAGAATGAAAACCCTAACCTTAAGTGTGTCTAAGGTTAGGAAATCTAAAATGCAATGCAACCCTATTCTAATGTGCTAATATGAGATGTATGAATAGAACATGAAGATGAATAACTCACTTTGAGAGATCTCTAACCACCCAAGTGAGCCCTAATAATGTTTTTACCTTCCTTACGCTAAATGTAGAGTGATAATGGAGGATGGAATCACTTACGAAACAATTCATTAGGCTTGGCTTGATGACTAGTTGCATCTCCCCAACCTAGAATCCATCATGATTCACCATAGGCAACCATAATCAACCCTTGAAAAAGCTAGATCTTGGATGAAAGTGAGATTGAAGATCTACATAAACACTTCGATGCTGCTTCAATACTTCAACTTTTCTTGCTCTTGAAACTTGAATGCTCTTGTGAAAGAATGCTTGAAGATTATGAATGCTTGGATCTTGAAATTTCTCTTAGAAAATTCTTGATTAGATGAAATAATGACTTATAAGCTTGATTATAAAAGAATTTACACCTAATTTACCATTATTCAGATCTCAAAAGTTGACATCAACCAAAAATTTAAATTAAAAAAGTTGAATTTATCACTCAAACCCTAAAATAAGCCCCAAATGGGACTCATATGCCACCTCTAGCATATGGATCCCACCTAGGGGGACACATATGCCCAAGGTTGTGTATGATTCCCACCCTATATTTTCAAGGTGGTTTGCTAGATTTTTTGATTTTTTTGTCAGGTTTTTAGCTGAAATAAGCCTCAAAATCTAAAATAATGGGTCTTAGGGGCATATTAATGATGATTTAAAGGGTAATTAATGCAAGGGTACCAAAATAGGTCCATATTAACTGATATATTACTCTATCTCTAAGAAAAAAGTATATTTTTTGTCATTACACTTTTGAACAAGACCTTGTGGAAGGTGTGTGAGTTTGACCATGAGGAAATACTTGACACAATAAAGAGTAGAGAAAATCCAAATGATTCATGGATTAATTTGTAAGTATGCACATTGGTTCTTATTAATTTGTAAGCATGTACATTACTTTGTGTGATGCCAATGCTATCATCTAATGTTTATATCATGTATGTTGGTGATTGTTGAAGTTATCAGACTTGCAACTATAGCACACTATGTTTAGAACTATGGAAAAGGATACAAAGTTCAATGGTATTTCATTTTTTCTCAAAAACATGCAAAAAAATTTGATATATGATATTCTTAATAGATTAGTAAACTAAGTGGAAGATTAAACTGTGTTGTTTTTATAAAAGGTAACAAGTTTCCAAATGGTTGGAAAGTAATAGTTTGGTTATGTTTTATTCATGTTGATCCTCATTACTTCGAACACCCTCTAAAGTTTAATCCTGATAGATGGGAGGTATGCTTGATATTCATATAAAATTTACTTTTTAAGATATTCAATGGACTAGATTGACTAGTGGTAAGTTATAAGATATTGCATAATTTAGCACACAAGTTTTAGATTATTGGCATCTCACATGTTTATTTGAAGTGATTATGTGATTATTAATATTTACAATCTCTTTTCTTTCTTGAGGTGGGAGCTACAAAACCCAAATGAAATTATAAAGTATATGTCAAATCCAAGACTAGCATATAGTACTGAATTATTCATTTCAAGTTAGCCTCATCATAACCACCTATGATGTAGACAATATAAAAGTGTGTCAAGCTTAGCGAGGGAATTTCAAATTATTCATTTGAAGTTAACCTCATCATTTGAACCTATGATATAGACATTTTAAGAGCATCTAGAATGTATGAGTGACATTGTAAAAGATCTATGTGAACGAAGTACCTAAGGCATATTTGAATCCTATATTTACTTATTGTAAGAGAATCTTACAAGCTGAGTTTGTGTGCATGAAAGTAGGGCACATTGATTGAATATTTGATTTAAGTGAGGTGTTGGAATTCATATAGGTTTATTTTTTCTCATGATTTTGTATTACCACTTGATAGTTTTGAAAAATCATTGTGCCTACAAGTACATGCACTTGGGTGTCATATTGGTGTATGAAGCATATTAGACAATTGTAGCACACACATAAGAATTAGGATTTCCAAATAAATCTCATTTTATTGTAAACAACATATTATTAATATAGTGAGTGTAATAACCATTGATGGTTATCAATCATTATTTTTCTTCTTTTATTATTTCCCTATTATAAATAACACTACTTGAATAACTTATTATAAAACATTTATTAAAAAATCAACCTAATGATTATATACCAATATCAATATAGCATAGCATCTATTCACATAAATATTTAAGAAGTTCAATTTGTAAACTTTTTTATGCATAATGTCATAAAATAATGTCAACATGTCATAAAAATAATCACATTTTCAAGTAGTAGAAGCATGCATGACTTGTTAGATGTTGTTCAAGTAACATGAATTAACTCAAGTACCCCGCAAGTTCCTTACACATGTTTTCCAACTAAAAATTCATTTTTTCCCTCAAAATTTTTTAATTGAGTTTGGGATCTAGTTCCCTACTACCTATTTATTGTTGCCCTCAAACATTTATAATTAATGTAGTGTAATCCCTTAAAAGTCCAAATTATAAAAGGGAAACAATATTTGACTACCTGTTACCCAAAGACTATGTCAATTATGGGAATTTTGTCTAATGAATTGGGATCATGTTGGGTCTCTCTACAGTAGCCTCTCTCAGTTTTTGTTATCTTGGAGTCATTTTCCTGTGGTGTCCAGTTTTCACTTGATGGAAAAAGTGTCAAATGCAAGCACTGTAAAGTTTCAAAGTGGTGAAACTTTCATTCAATAACTTGTATGACCAAACGGACTATTCCAACATGTCTAAATGGGTATGTTTACACTAGGAATTGTCCTCTTTCACACCCAAACATGCCAAATCACTTTGAGTTGCATTCAACTGGCTCGATCCCTTAAGAGTCCAAAGTGCAAAATGGATGCAATCTTCGATGAGCTATTACTTAGAAATTGTGATGATTAGAAACTCTCCATATGGGGCCACAAGATCACATTGGGTCCCTCTACAATAATCTCTCTCAGATTTTGTTATCTCAAATTTGTTTTCCAGTGGTGTCCAGTTTTTACTTGATGCAAAAAGTGTCAAATGCAAGCAGTGTAAAGTTGTAAAGAGGTGCAACTTTTGTTCTACAACTTGTGTGACAAAAAAAAATATTCTAACACATCCATATGGGTACTTTTACACTAGTTATGGTCCTCTTTTTCACCCAAACATGTTGAATCATTTTGAGTTGCGTTCAATTGGCTTGATCCCTTAAGAGTCCAAAGTGCAAAATGGCTACAATCTTCGACGAGCTATCAATCAGAAACCATGACACTTAAAAACTCTCCATATGAGGCTATGAGAATGTGTTGGGAACCTCTACAATAACCTTTCTTATTTTTTTCTATTTTAGAGGTTTTTTCTTATGGTGATGACTTTTTATTTGAGAAAAAAGTTGTCAAATGCAAGCAACGTAAAGTTGCAAAGTGGTGCAAATTTTATTCTAAAAATTGCCTGACCAAACAGACTATTACAACACATCTATATGAGTAATTTTATGCTAGAAATGGTCCTCTTTTGCACACAAAAATGTTGAATCACTTCGGTTTACATTCAACCGGATCGATCCCTTGAAGAGTCCAAAGTGAAAAATGGTTGCAATCTTCAACGAGCTATTTCTTAGAAACCATGATGTTTAAAAACTCTTCATCTAAGGCTACGAGATCATGTTGGGCCCCTCTATAATAACCTCTCTCAGTTTTTTCTATCTCAGAGGAATTTTCTCGTGGTGACAAATTTTCATTTGAGGAAAAACTTGTCAAATGCAAGCAGTGTAAAGTTACAAAGTGGTGCAAGTTTTGTTATGCAACTTGTGTGACCAAACGGACCATTCCAATGCATATAGATGGATATTTTTATGCTAGGAATGGTCCTCTTTTTCACCCAAACATGCCAAATCACTCTGAGCTATGCTCAATCGGCTTGATCCCTTAAGAGTCCAAAGTGCAAAATGACTGCAATCTTTAACGGACTATTACTCAGAAACTGTGATGCTTACAAAATCTCCAAATGAGGCTACAAGATTGCATTGGGCCCCTCTACAAGAACCTTTCTTGTTTTTTTATATCTCAGAGGCGTTTTCCTGTGGTGATGACTTTTTAGTTGAGGAAAACACTGTCAAATGCAACCAGTGTAAAGTTGCAAAATGGTGCAACTTTCATTCTGTAACTTGTACAGAAAAATAGACTATTTGACTGCATCTGGATGGGTACGTTTATGCTATGCATGGTCCTCTTTCACACCCAAACACGTCGAATCACTCTAAGCTACATTCAACCGGTTCGATCCCTTATGATGGCATGCAAAACAAAGGAAAAAAGAAAGATTCATATGATAGTTGACAAGTCTCGATTTTCCACACCAAAAGCATATGATTGCATGAAAGAGGTAAAACATCTAAGTTTCAAAATATTTGATGAAATTCTAAACCTTTTCATGCTTGAACGAGTTATGATCCAATTACTATGTGGATCTCATACTTACATTGAATTGATTATTATTAATATTAGTATTTAGGTAACTTTATTTTTCCTATTATGGCTTTAATCCCAAATGAGAAGGCTACATGACTTAAGATCTTGTATGATCATCCTCAATTCTAGCAAGGGAAAGACATTTTTTAATTATCCTCTCCCTTACAACAATATGGTTGTTGTAAAGAGGAAATGTTTCAATAAAAAAATAATTGAAAGATTTATAGCTAAACCTAATCATAAGTCAATAGAAATATGAGCACACATGGTGTCTTATGACCTAGATAAAGAGAATAATGAACAAGAGTTATAAATATATGTTGATACTAGAGCCTTGACCATAAGTAGAAGTTAAAAATATCCCAAATAAGAGTTATAAATATATGTTGATACATGATATTACAACCCCTATTCCTACTCCTTCACAATCATATCAAACATCCTAGAAGAAATTGAATATTAGTGGGTTCCCACCACAAAATAATAACTCCTTTGAATCTTAGTGGGTTCCCACCACAAACTAATGACTCCTTTGAATCTTAGTGTGTGCTCACCACAAACTAGAGCTTATTTTACAATACCACAAGCGATGGTGAGGACCTAGAATAGGAGAAGGGAAAAATATGAGAGAAGTGATGGTCCACCTATGAAAATGACATATGAAAAGCAGAAAATAGGTTATAAAAGCATACAAGAGCCATTGGAGGTTCATATAGAGAAGGTACAATAGGTTACACTATAAATATCTATCTTCCCTCTCCTCCTAGCTTTTGTAGACACCCAAAATTGTCCATGTCATAACATTACTTAGTCGATACATGACCTTGTAAGACCTTTTGCAATATTTTACCTTAGGTCATTACATTATCCCACTTATCCGATTTATTCCACTTAATCATCTTCCCAATTAATTAAGTAAATCTAATTTATTTAATTAATTCCCCCTTCATATGTCTCAAAATAATTCAAATTAAATATTTGAATTAATCCCTCACTTATTGTCACATTGCAACATGTGTCACATGACTACAACTCTTCACATGCACAAATAATTTAAATAATTTTATTATTTAGCTTATGATATTTTCACTCACATCTTATTTTTAGCCCCATTCATTGTGTGTAATAAGCATCTTTTCTTCCAAAATAAATAAAAGAATCCAACTTATTTCCTCACATCCTAATTTTAGTCTCATGTCATAACCCACTTAATGTGCATCATAGACACTAAAATAAACTTTTAATCCTAGCCATACATATCACAAGTTTGACTTTTAATCTTGGCCATTGAATCAAATCAGCCTTCTCCTATAAATAAAGCCTTTCATAGGTCATTTGAAGGATCTTCTTCCAGTATCCTCACTCTACCAAAATTTCTCTCAATATTATTATCTATCTATCTATTTTTCTTCTATTATCTTCATCTTATCATTATGCTGTGAAAATGAGCAATCAACATATAAAATCATTCAATCTTTCAAAATCTTGCATTCTCATGCAGGTGGATAAGAGAAATGGAGATAAATCAAATCTAGCTCAGAGATCGGTTTGCTTTGCTTTCTTGTTTTGATTTTCATGCTAGTTTGTGCTTGTTTGTGTTTTTCATTATAATTTTTTTATGCTTGGTTTGCTCTAATATTTTCACCCTAACTACAAGCGATGGTGAGGACTTAGAATAGGAGAAGGAAAAAACATGAGAGAACTGATGGTCCACCTATGAAAATGGGATATGAAAAGTAGAAAATAAAATAGAAAAGCATACAAGATCCGTTAGAGGTTTGTATAGAGAGGGTACAATAGGTTACACTATAAATATCTATCTTCCCTCTCCTCCTAGCTTTATCCCTTTTAAATTCTTCGTTGGATTCCATATTGAATTAGCACATAAGTAAATGATACATCATTAGTGAATCATTTTTGGAAATATTGAAGTTGTTTAGCATCAACTAATAAAGTTTCTTAGCATCAATCAATAAATATTCAAGACAAACCATGAAGGACAACAATGAGCAATGCTAGGGCTAACTAATTAATAAGTATACACATAAATAAGTGAAACATACATGAGAATAAGTGAAGCACAAGTACTCAAATACATGTAAGTCTTGAATTATACACATGAATACATGGTGTAGACATCAAAAATTGGTTTAGGCCAGCGAGTACCACTTTCGACATAATTTTCTATTATCCATGGTCATGATTAAATAATGTCAATTATTTAATTACCCTTTCTAACACATATTTCTTCTATTAATTAAATACCCCTTTTTTATTATTTCATTAATTCATTCATTCATAATAACCTTTATTCAACTTGATTAATTAAATAAATCATAATTATTGAATTATGTCGCTAACTAATTAATTCTTCCTTCTTAATTAAATAATTTATTATTTAATTACCCCTTTATCATATTTAACCTATAATTGAATATTTATTATTTAATTATTCATTTAACCCCCTTTATCTATGATTAAATATTTATTAATTAATTTATTCAATTCCACCTTTACAACTGTCAAATTAAATAAATTATCTTTATTTATGTAATTAAGTCTTTCACTTTAGAATATTGAATTAAATTAACATTTAATTCATTTATTAATTATTTATGTCACATCCTTTTATCATTCAGTTATCTAAGTTATTCACTCACCTTCTGACTCAAGATCTATTTTTAAATATGCCAGTTATCTTCAGGTTCGATATCTAATCGTTTCTGCAAGAGGACTCTCTATCACAACTAGTCAGTTAACTAGTTTTAACTCGTGCATGAATGCATCTATTAATTAAATATATTTATTTATTAAATTGTTTAATTCATGTATGCATTCAAATTCTTCATCTTCAAATTCTAACTTTGTCTTTGACATTCAAAGTCTATTTCTTCTATTTTCGAAGACTCTTAACTGAAGATTAAGATCGAGAACTCTTGTTCTTTCTATTTTTGAACAGTCTTGACACAAGATTAAGTTATCATTCTAATTTATTTTTTATTTTGCATTCTTTTCTAACTCACATTCTATCTGACACAAAACTCACATCGCATGACATTCATCAATCTCATCCGTCGATCTCTCTTTGAATCTGAGCTGATCGTTCACAAACCCAAAAATCTATAAAATGGCCTATCATTATCATTATTCCTCCTCCTAAAATCATACACTTTTGAGAGGAAACTTATCTTTGATATTTTTTAGAGATTCAACAAGGTTATGCTTGCATCAATACTAAAAATTTGAGGGCAAGAATACTGAAACAACAAAATGGAAAAGGGAAATCAAGATAATTCGACGGAGTGAATGCATATTTGGTGAGAGCTTTCAAATTAATTTGTTTAGTTTGTTATGTTTACTTATTCGTTCTTTGTTGTTTTTGAATTAGATTATTTGTTAGTTTAGAATTGATCATTGCAATTTGTGCAGCTATTAGCATTAATCTCTAGAAAATCTAGGTCATACATTTGGTGAACCCGACGTGAACACACTTCAAATTCATGCAACATCTTTTCATTTTTCCATTTTTTATTTTTGCAGGTTATTGTATGACACAGCGCATTTGTTCAAAAAAATGATGCATCTGTCATCGCGCACCGCATCTGCCATATTTTGAGACACATCTGTCATACTGCACTGCATCCGTGACACTTTGCACCGCATCAACCTGTCACAAATTCACTTCACATCTAACTATCAACATGACCCGCATCCACCTATCAACATCGAGCCGCATCTACCTGGTAATCAATTTTTTAATTTTTATTCATTTTCTGTACGTTCGCATTTTCATTCTCGCTTTTTATGTTATTGCAATTTTTTCTAATGTTTGTTTACAGTTGTGTTAAGGTGGATTAACTTAGTGTTTGCAGGATGAAGCATAAAAGACCATATAAAAACAAAAAAAACATTGTTTTCTATAGGATGAAATTCGAAGACACCAAAAACAAACTACTAATCATTTTGCATGTAGGACCTAGTGAATTTGTTGATTTTATTTCATAATCTTTATGTTTGGTAGTTAAACAATTGTCATTTGGATTAAAAAGAACCATGGTTTTCCTTGTTAGGTGTGAAAGCACGTTTATGTCACCCTTTACAATTCGGTATATCGAAGTATCCTCTCCCCTTGCGCAGTCATGCGATCATGGATGTAAGAGAAATGGTTACTGACTCTAGAATTTGGTCCTATCTTGGTGGGAAAAATTACTCACACCAAGACAAGTCAAACCGGTAACACGCTAAAGCCAAGCGACTTACACCTGGTATGTAAAAATGGATTTCTGGAGAAAGCCAAGAAATCACGCTCACTATTTCGATGAGAACGGCAAAAATGGTCTCTCATCGAGTTGAACAGTGCCCCATGAATGGAAATCCCTTACTAAACACCATGTTGTAGATTTGCCAAAATCCTACCTATTTGTTGGTGTAGTAGGTTCATGCCTATGAAGTCGTCTTACATTCTTACGGTTCATGTGTGGAGATGAGATGTATGCCATGGGAGTTTCATGGGTACAATAGCTTGGTTGCCCCATATAAGTGAGTGTCATGGAGGGGAGCTAGTGGGGTAAAGCTACTAGTCATCCACCTTGAATATGTGTAGCTGGAGAAATCCAAGAACTCAGCAATTATTGGCCACAAAGCCTAGGTTGTAAAGGTTTTTGGTCTTAACGGTTCTATCATCAAAAACTGAAAATACATTGATTTTTGTGCTTGTTTTTGTTGTATTCATCAAAACACTTGATCTATAAAATGGAGTCAGTTGAAAAATAATCTTCAAAAAAATGCAACTGTCAACAAAAGCTACAACTGTCAAGTTAAACACTGCATTTGTCCTAACGAGTTGAAATTGTCAGGGGAAACACCACATGTGTCTATCAAAAAAAAAAAAAATCTTTTACACAGTCCAAGTATTACAAGCCGCAACTGTCAAACTTTGAGTCGCATGTGCATATGTAAGCCACATCTATCATCGAAAATGTCGGATGTGTCTGTCAAAAAAAAAAATTGACTTTACAATCTAGTATTACGAGCCACAACTGTCAAACTTTGAGTCGCATGTGTATATGCAAGCCGCATCTGTCAAGGGAAAAACCGCATGTGTCTATTAACAAGTTTAGATTCACAAAATCGTTATTCTGAGTCACAACTGTTACGGTGAGTCGCATCTATTAAAACATAAACCACATCTATCACAAGTCCAAATCACCAGTCTACATTCAAAACTAGGTTTTAGTCAAATCACTACATGCACATTGGTAAACCGCATCTGTCAAAATTAGAACCGCATTTGATAGGTGAACTGCATTTGACTGTCAATAGAAAACTTAGCAAACTGCAAATTGAGTCTGAAGCATAACATTCATTTTCGCTTTTGTTTCTTAAGATCAACCATGGACAAAAACTCAAAAAAAATTCTCAAAAACCTTGCATCATTAGGTTTCATATACGTCTTTGTCACAATCAACGTCTTAGTCATAGTCATCCTAATTTGCATGCATATAGATACTTCCTAGGAAGTTGTATATCATAGAATAGATAACTTTCGTCATCACTGGATACATTCATGTTTTGATTTGTCACAATCATTGAACCTATTCACTTTAGTCCTATTTGAGAATCTTCCTAGCTCAATAGTCTAGTTTGGGAAATTCATCTTATCAACCATCTTTGTCCTACAATCAGGTTCCTTCATCAAATTCAAATCCTTGCATGCATTTATTTCATAAGTGGTAGGTTATACCCATTTTAGAATCATTTTCCATCATATTCTACTCAAAATTTTGCATATTGTCTGTCCTATCATACACCATCTTAGTATATGTCATTTTCGAAATCATTTTCACAACATCCTTTATTGTCATAAAATCCAAAAACATAGACATAGTCTGCATTATCCCATTTTGAGAAACTTTTCATGGTCGAAACAAGGTCTCAAAAGAAACAAAAAGAAATGTTAGATCCTAGTGAATTTGGCAATCCTTTTGCAAATCAACCATCAGGGAAAGAAATACCACACAAACCTTTGCTTGAAAAACATGTCACTAGGGACACACATGGAAAAAATTACATTGAAGACTTAGACGTAACAGTACAAGATCTTGAATTCGCATCCTTTATGGATGAATGTTTGGAAAATGATCCCCAATGGTATCTAGAAAAGTTTCTAGTAGAAGGTGCCAAACTACCAATAGGATTTGATGTTCATAATTTGCAAACACCGCCTATTCAACCAACACAAACTATGACGTCAAGTGTTTCTATTCCCCAAATCACCGCAGCAATACCAACTAGCATACCAACTCAAACATTATCAATTGTGAACCCAACCCCTTTCAACATAACACAAGGTTTATAATTTACTGCGGGAGAAACTTCATCAAACCCCTTTGGCAACAACACGACTGGTAAAAGATCCAAAGTTGGCATGAATATTCCTATACCAAATCATAACACGTAGACAAGAAATATTCCCAATCCAAATCAGAACACACAAATTGGATATATTCCCAATCCAAATTAGAAAATACATACATGATATATTTCCAATCCAAATTAGAACACGCAGACAGGAAATATTTCCAATCCAAATCAGAACATGCAAACTAGAAATATTCCCAATCCAAATCAGAACATTCAAACAGGAAATATTCCCAATCTGAATCAAAAAATTCTAACAGGATATATTCCCTTGCCAAATCACAACCCATCACAGAACATGGCATTTCAAAATATCTACATTGATCCAAACAATGCCAACATGTCCTTGACACAAGTAGATGTCCTCCAAAACCAAATGCAAACTCTTCCACAATAGATGGACAACATGTCTATGTTAGGAAAATGAACTATCTCAGTGCAAGATCTATATCCATGTCCATTCGACAAAGCACTTTATATGACACCTATGAACCCCTAAACCTGTAAATGCACAAAGAAGTCAAACATTGTTAGTGTTAGTTCAAAAATGCATGTAAAGATTTGAGGAATTCCCCATAAAATCCACCTATTAAGCTAAAATTAGGAAAATGAAGAACATGAAACAAGAACTTGAATGAAATCCTAATTAAGCAAATGAGTTAAAGATCTTATGGGGAAATTGGTGCCAATGATGTGTTGCAATTGGCCCTTTCCCAATTTCTAATTGCAATGCTTGATTGAATGAGAGAAATAGTCAAATCTCCAAAGAGATTTGAGCATAACCTTGATACAAAATATGAAATGTTGTGAATGCTTGGTTGAAGTGGGCAAAATTAGTTCTCAATTGTAGAGAGTAACTTTGCATATGAGTTGTAGATGAAGATTGAGGAGAAGAGTCTCCAATTTATAGATTTCAAAGATTGGAAGAAGAGTGAGTTTGAGCAATGTGGGATCAAAGATCATCAAATGGCATTGTGCCACTTGTCCACATGTGATTGGATGAGGAATGTGCAAGTTTTGGCCAATGTGCCAATAAATGCAATTAGGTGGCATTTCAAACTTGAGAAATGACATGTTGAAGAGGGAAAATGAATGGAGTTATTGTCACTTGGCTCAAGGTCAAGGACATGTAAGAAGCTTTTAATGCCTTGTTGGAAGGACCAAGTCCACTTGGACTTTTTGAATTCAAAAGAAGAATATTCCCTTTTTGATGCCTTGTGAGAGAAAATAGGGGATTTAATAAATCAAAGTAATTGATTTATTTTGCAAGTTGCATTCTCTAGAAGATTTTAGTGAGAAGGATTAAGTTAAACATGGATTTGATTAACTTAATGAAGAATTAGGTGATGCGACAATTTAGACTTAGATTTATGAATTGATTTAAGTCAGAGATTGAGAGGAAATGATTCATTAAATAAATGATTTGATTTATTTAATAAAGGAGGAATGTGTTAGATTAAATCAAATAAGGTTTAATTCATTTAATTTAATCAGAGGACTTTAGAGAATTTAATCAAATAAAAAGATTTATTTAATTAAACAGCAATGCAAGGTTGATTAATTTAATCATTCAAAAGAGAAGACTCAATTCAATAAATAATGATTTATCAAGTTAAGGGATAGAATGTTGAGAACATGATCTAGGAGGAAATGTTGTTAGTAAATCGGGATCAGGTGTGCCAAAACTAATTTGTACATTTTCCATGTCTACATTCTGCCCCTCTTTGAAGCAATGTACTTGTTGCATTGATTCAAAGAATAAACTGTTGTGATCGAAAGTCCAGGATTTTAAAAAATATTTAGATGCCCCACTGCTGCCCCAATAGAAGGATATTGCTGGATATTGCCCCCTCAAGAGATTGGACAAAATTTTTGAATTTTTGGATGGTCTCGCAAAAAAGACGACAAGGTGCTCAACAAGCCAGAAATGCCCCAGATTGCTAGAAAACTGCCTTAAAATGCTAGAAGAGACGCAAAACAACTTTCAGTTTGACGAAAACGGGCTCATGGGATCAAAACCCCATCTGGGAGGTCAAATTAGGTCAAAAAACCCTAATTTTCAGGCTTAAATAGACCACGAGGGGTCATTTTCAATTCATTTTGTCATCCTAGCCTTTAGAAAATTGCAAATTTGAGTGGAAATGGCGCAACGACAGCTTTCCAGGCATGTGACGGAGAGGGTTCGGACACATCGGCAGCCAGTAGGTGCAGGACCCGTGGTATGTACCCCTATCCGTCTTTTAATTTCATCATTTTACATGCATTAAATAGGGTTAAGAGTCTGTTCAAACTGCGCGGTGCCATATGGCACCGCAGAAAGTCCCTTATCGTACCTGCACGGTCCTGTATTGCACCGCATATGCAAACTGCACCGCGTGGGGCAGTTTGCAATTAGTCATTTAGTTAGCCAAAAGTCCGTCGCCTTCCATTCTTCACCACGTGGCTCAGTTAGGAATTTCAAGTTTGCACCAAATAGGACCGCATATGAAAAATGCACCGCGCAGGTCACTTTGTGATTGGTAAAATGGCAAACTCCACCGCGGCGGTGTAGTTTGGAACTTTCCAAACTGCGTCGTACCTGCAAACAGCGCCGCACTCGCCAGTTTGAGGCAAATTTTGACTTTTAAACTTAATTTTTTCTAATGTGACTGCTTTTCCTATGCAGGAGGAGCCTGGTGTGCTTATAGCTTTGGCAAAGCGATGGCACAGTGAGACCTCTTCATTTCATCTTCCTACTGGCGAGGCCACCATCACACTTGAGAACGTATGGTGGATCCTCTGATTGCCCATTCATGAGACCCGAGTTATCTATGATCCAAATGCTGGCAGAGAGGCCTATTATGGAGTGATGTAGATGGACATCATTGAGTTCTGCGATGGTCAGATTGATCTGGAGATATATCGTGACCATGTGCATACGTATTGATTGATCATTGCTGTAATTATCTCAAGCCTTGTGGTACCTGATCAGCGGGGCTGATATTTCAATCTAGGATGGGGACTTGCATGGGATCAGATGGTCCATCAGAGGGAGTGCTTCGCCTGAGGACCAGTACTGTTGGCATCCCTTTACAAAGATCTTTATGAGTTTTTTTACATGGACAGCAGGTCCATTAGGGCAGGAGGCACCTTGATGCATGTGTGGGGATGGGAGAGGATCCCAGTGCTTTGTCCAGACATTACCCCAATTCCTTTAGAGACAGATGACCCCCTTGTTTGGTGGTACAACGGAGCACTTATGCACTTTTCATTTACTAGAGCAGGTGGTATTCCATACTGGGGGTGAGTTCTTGATGAGATGAGAGAGTTCATCTGGAGGCCGTGGATGGGTATTGGTCCATGGATAGATGATGATCAATAGCTCTTCTTCACCCGATAGGACAGATGGATGTAGGGGCGAGAGCATACCATGATTGAGAGGTATCTTTCAGACAGGGTTGCTCATCAGTTCGAGAGGTACAAGACAAGCTAGACGATCAGTATGTGGCCATCTTTGCACGCACCACCTAGGAGACAGCATGGGGCCATCCCATCCCGGCAGACGAGGCAGTGTCCTCATTTAGGTAGCTTGTGGCTCGGCCATGGCCATATGATTAGGGGTCGATAGATGCAGGGGTCACCGCAGCTTACAAAGCATGGTTCAGACCTCCTCTTAGATTGACAGTTCTAGGTGCCATTGTCCCATGGCACAGGCGCAGGGGTCGGTCAAGTGGCAGGGGGCGAGGTAGAGCACGAAGTGAGGCACCTCCTCATTAGACACCTCCTAGGGATGGGGCTCAGCAGTCACCTGTCCGAGTAGGAGATCAGGATGGTCAGCCGGGGGTAGATCCTCAGCATCAGCCAGCAGGGTAGCTAGCAGGACAGTCGGCAGGACAGCTAGCATGGCAGCTCGACCATCGAGATGGGCTGATTTAGTAGTTGTAGGGGTAGATACAGGTTCTGACTATGGAGAGGGACCAGGCACGATCCGAGAGGGATCAGAAGATAGGCCGGCAGTGGCAGTTAGAGAGTGTAGTGTCCTCATCTCGGGCCTGATTGATTGATATTTGGGATTACAAAGAGGCTATCAAAGAGGCTGAGTATTATCGGCACCATTACCAGCAGGTCGTACCATCAGGCAGCAGATTGCCAAAATTTTCACAGTAGACGGGGAGGTGGTCGATAGAGGCACATGGTGAGAGACAGGATGGGGAAGGCAGTAGCTGGTAGGGCCCGCCTCCCTTTTGATCACAAGACAGTTTTGCTTCATTTTTGATATGGGTTGCAGTATTTTGACCTTATTGTACCATGTATCTGATGGACACCTGATCCGATTATGTATCATAACATTTATTTTTGATATATATATATATGAGATGATTCGCTCCTTTATGATGTGAATGCAAATATGTGGTGTTATGTAATGAATGCATTTCTTTTTGTATTTTCCGTGCTTTAAATGATGTAATACGTATTAATGATGGTAATGGATGCAAGTGGTAATGGTAATGGTTGCAGATGATAATGCATGATGTAATGATGTCTTAAGATGTTTAGAATAACGAATTTAATTTATTCCTCATAAATTAAGATATTGATATGCTATAATGCTCTTCTGATGCTTGACTATCTAGTGGATGCAGGATGTATGCATGAGCGATGTTTTTTGATTACTGTTATGATACCTTATTAGTGTGGAAAGAAGATAGAAGAAATGTAGAATTAATGTGTTAGTGAGGGTGATGATGGTGATTTTGCATTGCACATAGGAATTAGGATTTTCAAAGGGTCAATTGCGTTATTTTTGATAACACACTTAGGTACGAGGCATCGAGGTATTAAGAACCAGGATGGCGTGGCGCCTAGTATGATGGACTTTGACTTGAAAATTAGATAGGAGTATTCTTGTTCACACTTATCATACATACTTGTTTCAGGGTGTAGCTTAGAAATTCTAAACATCTCGGACCAAAACATAGAAAAGCAAGCTTTCCTATGTGGTCAACAAGATATCTAAATCATCTTTGCCACAAACCAAATGATGTATGTATGAATAAGTTATTTTACAAGTGTATCCCACAAGCATAGCAGATAAAAGATAATGATCATTGCCCCATTCCTTTCTCTCTAAACCTGTTTTGTTTTTAGGCATCATTGAGAGGTCCTTGGAATGAGCACAAAATAAGATAAGTCAAAAAGACCCAAAATAAAGTAAACAAACAAGCTGATGTTCTTCATACCGCTAGCCAAGACTAACTACTGTGAGGGTTACCTGATTCTTATGTCCATCACAGGAAAGCTTCATCCTAGGACATGTAGTGATTAGGGTTTTGATGGGATTGATTTGGGTGATAAGCTATCGATACTCCAAGTTGACCAACTTGCTTGCTTACTGACGTAGGCTTCCGAGACTTTGACGATTAAGGTGTTCACTTTAGAACCTGCTAAACTTGCTTCTAACTGACTCACCAAAGGGTGAAGGTGATGATTGATTTTATTATGAGTGAGACGATCACGGGTGAAAGCGAAAATGAAATGGATGCACCATTTTGGATTTTTCAGATATTTTTGAGGTTGTTTTTGGTATTTTCACATTTTTCAATGTTTTTGGTATTTTCAAGATTTATGACGAATAGACTAACTTAAAGACCTATCCTAGGGGTCTCGGGAGCTGATCCATAGATTAGCCTTGCCTACATTATATATGCAGAGACCACGTAGTTTGACTGATGACATATCTGACTTGATGATAAGATGGATGGGCAAACGGATTGCCCCCCCCTTTTACTGACTTAAGATGCAAACTAGATGGGAAAACGGATTGCCAATGTGACGGATGCCTAAAGGACTGACCTTAACTATCTCGGGGGATGATCAAAGATCAACCTTTCCTACGTTCAAGCTCAGAGACGATGTAGTTCGACAAGGTGAAAAACTGACAAGACTCAATAATGATTTTGTTGAATATTTTCTGATATTTTGACATGTTTTTGGATTTTTGATGAATTTGACAATTTAGATATGGATATGCGATGATATCAATGCTCTGTTCTAGGATTTTGAAGAAAAACCAAGCTTAATGTTGATCAATCGGATTGATGGATGGATAGTTTGACTAAGTGTGTTAAGTCAAATGAAAGTGATAATGCACTTGTAAACTCCAAGAAGTTGTGTTATCCTAGAATAAATTTGTACAAAAAGGATAATTTGGCTAGGTGTGTTAAGCCAAACAAGGTGATTATGGATTTGATAATTTGGCTAAGTGTGTTAAGCCAAACAGAGTGATGATAATGAACTTGTAAACCCCAGGAAGTTGTGTTATCCTAGAGTAAACTCATGCACAAGATGATAGTTTGACTAAGTGTGTTAAGTCAAACAAGGTGATGATTGATTGGATTCGATTGATCAAGATGAAGCTTGATTTGGAACAAAATAGCTTTGATGATTTGATGTGATGCTAATGTGTCCATTAGATGCAACTGATATGGATTGCTTGGATTGATGTTCGATGAAAGATAAAGCTTGATAAGGAACGTCATCCCATCAAAATATGCCATGGGCTAGTGATTGTATTTTTGGCTCACAAATGCTTTGACCAGTTTACTTTCATGTTTGCCCATGCTCTGATCACCACATGAGTTGGATGATATATATCAGGGTTTATTCTCGAAGCAAGATGTAAATATCCGCCCCCAATGTCTAGTAATGTTTGAATGGCCATTGGATGGAATCTTGGATAGACGGATGGACGAATGGGCATGGATCATGCGATAAGATAATGGTGCTCATAATAGAGGATGCTCATTCAAATAATGCTTTGAGGCTCAGATAACGTTGGATAGGATGGGATCAATGAAAATGACCCATGTCAAGATGACTACCATAAGCAAGTGTAAAGTGTGCACCAAAATTTTCCAAGATCGAGATAACTTGGAGTATGGATGCAGATGGATGAAAATGGATTGGATAAATGATTCATGGATGAACGGATGATACGGCCGAAATGTTGGCTTTATTATGGATGCAATAAGATGCTTTCTTCTGAACTGGCACACGTAGATGCTCGATTCTACACATGATGCCTGTTTTCCAGGTTTTCATCATGGTACTTGTCCAAAGCACCACCGAAGTGGTTTTTACTAGAGGACGATTTTTTTTATTTACTGTTTTTCAATCCTTTTTCTGATTTTTTGGATTTTTCGATTTTTTTGTATTTTTTGTATTTTTTGTATTTTCTGAGAGATTTTAAGCTGATGTTGAACCACCTGGTGGTGCTAATATTGGTGCTGATGTTGATGCTTCTATCATAATGTGCCATCAGTATCCTACTTGAAGAAGTTGCTTTTCCAAGACACGTGCACTTGAAAGCAACTTTTGAGATCCTTGATCTGCTTTGTTGATACCAGAGTTAACTTTTTCTTTGTGCGCACATTGTGATAGAGTGACTTTTGAATCCTTATGATGAAGGGTCACCATCAATACATGGTTAATGTGAGAATTGGATATTATGCGTGGAGGCATGGATGGAGTGTGTTTAGGAAGAAAAGATGGATTGGTCGATAGTTTGGAACCTTTGACTCTCCAAACTTGGGAAGATGAGCAATGATGGGTGGATATGGAAATATACGTGGAATTAGGACCAATTGCTTGATACACTTTGTATGTCGCTTGAGAAGCATGCTTTTTCCTTTGCAGACATCTTTGATGGATATTTTTCCCTTTTTGATTTTGCCCCATAGTTTCTTTGACTGATGGAGTTTGATAGGGATAGTCTTTCTTTGTATTCTTTGGTATCCATATGTATTTGATTTGTCCTTTATGATTTTTAGCTTCTTTTTCTTTGATAACATTCTTCATGCTTTGATTCAAGTCTTTCTTTTCATGTTGGTCCCAATTCGTGGATGGGGTGATGGGTGGATGAAGATTCATGATGTGGTGGGTTGTAGTATTTGCATTGGTTTCATCATAAGGATTCTTCGTGCTCCCTATGTTGATGTTTGCTTGAGATGAAGTTGCCCCCAGTATGGTGATAGTATTACTGATATGTTGAGATCCCTTGATTGTCGAATAACCAAGGCCTTCACACTTAGGATTTCCAATAATCTGCACTGGCTCCAAGATACCCTGTTCATCTAGGCCTAATCCTCTACCTTGATAATTCATCTGTTGAAACATTTTGTTTGCAATAAGATATGATTTACCTTGGAAATAAGGTGTTAATCCTTCTCTGCTCTATCATGGCTCTTCAAAAGTGTCAAATTCTTTATTGACGAGATAGCTTGCTCGAAGAAAGGTGAGTGATCCAACTTTATAAGTGATAGGATCCTCCACATGTGGGATAAATTCCTGATTGATCTCTTCAGCTTGATCTTCGGACATATCAGATTGTAGTGCTTCTTCAAGAAGTGTTGATGATTTAATGTCCTTGCAAAAGTCTTCCTCATGATTTATTCTTGATATGCTTTCACATGACATTTCTGATTCACAACTTCTGTAGAAACCTTCTTCATGACCCATTTTTGATATGTCTCTGGATTTCTCTATATCTTGATCATGTGTACAAATGTTAAGAGTAGGAGACTCTTGTTCGTTGGTAATGATTTCAAGAGTATGAGACTCTTGTTTTGAATGAAGATCATCTATATGTCCATCCAAAGAAAGCACCTCATGGGTAGATGGAGGAGTATGTACTATGCAGATATGGTCATCATTTGCAACATCTTGTATAGATAGGAGAGTGTCCATTATATCGTTGTAGTAGCTTGGAGATACAAATTGTCGATCTTGAGTGATTTCAGAATTGCTTTCGACATGCTTTGGATCAAGTTCTTGACATGGGTCAATTTCAAAGAATGGATTGCTTTCTTGGATATCTTCATTAGGCATAGGAAGATTCTAAAATGTCATGAGGTCAAAGGATGGCCATATGTTTTGGAGAGGATCATTGCTAGACCTTGGTGAAAGATGTTGATCATGCTTTGGAATAAATTCTTGAGATATGTCCTCTAACTCATTAGATGATGTAGAGACATTTTCAACATTATCATTGGTCAAAGGATCTTGATCATCATTTTGAATGATTGTGGTGGGAATCAGTTACAAGCTTTGTTGTGGGAGTAAGACCTACATTTTTTGCTGAGCCAACAATGCTTGTTGTTCGTCATGTTGTTTTTGTGCCAACAATGCTTGTTGTTGGGCTTGTTGTTGAGCTACTTGTTGATGGATTGCTTGCAATAATGCCCTGAATTGTGTTTGCTCTTGTGCTTGTGCTTGTACTTGCGCTTGGGCTTGAGATTGTGCAGCTTGTGTGGCTTGTTGTTTTTGGAGTGCCTTTTTGTGGGAAGCTTCTTGAACGGCTTGCAACATGATGGAGAATGAATTGGTCGTGTTGTGCTTTGGTAGTGGTGGCGGTGGTGGTGGTGGTGGTTTGGGAATGGTGTTGATTATTGGGATTGCTTGAATGGTTGCCATCGGTTGTTGCAATCTCAATGGCAAGATGGGATGATTTGGTATGATGTTTTGATTCGGCATTATAGGTTGAATTTGAACATTTTTGTGGTTGAGAATCATATTGCCTTGATTTAGGTAACTTTGATTTTGCATGGTGTTACCTTGACTTGAATCAACATATGGAGTTGCCAATATACTGCCAAGATTTTGAACAACATTAGGGGGATTTGAAAGCATATCTATCCCAAAGTTCACCAAGTATGGATTTGAAATGGTCATGTTTGGTAAATTTGCACTTGGCATGTATGGATTTTGTGGGATAATGTTGTTTGGAAAACTCATGCATTGAGCGTTTGGTTGATAGATTTGCAAATTTGGACTTGGATTTAAATCTACCAATGGAAAAGGTGTTCCAAACTTTGGATTGGGCATACTCACATTTGTTGTACCATTGAGGTTTGGAGATGATAATGATGCCATGTTTGAATGTGAGTTTTGATAATCAATTGGCATTGTGAGACTTGGATAGTTTGGTTGACTCCAATTGCTCATGATGTATGGATCAAGTTTATATTCCATGTTCCTCTTGTGTTTTGAACTTGTTGACCTCCAAGGGGTTTAGGACCAATGATGGGATGGAGGATGAAAGGGTGAGTGATATGGGTGTTTGAATTTTTAGGAACTTTGGATCAATGCTAGACTTTAGGAATTGATTTGATTTGATTTTGATTGGTTGATAGTTTGACTAAGTGCGTTAAGCCAAACAAGATGATGGTGAACTTATAAACCCTAGGAATTTGTGTTATCATAGGGAAAACTCGCATAAGAGAATGAATTGGCTAAGTGTGTTAAGCCAAATGAAAGTGATCATGAACTAGTAGAATTTAGGAAGTTGTGTTATCCTTCTAGCACCAAAATGTGAACCCCTAAACCTACAAATGCACAAAGAAGTCAAACATTGTTAGTGTTAGTTCAAAAATGCATGTAAAGATTTGAGGAATTCCCCATAAAATCCACCTATTAAGCTAAAATTAGGAAAATGAAGAACATGAAACAAGAACTTGAATGAAATCCTAATTAAGCAAATGAGTTAAAGATCTTATGGGGGAATTGGCACCAATGATGTGTTGCAATTGGCCCTTTCCCAATTCCTAATTGCAATGCTTGATTGAATGAGAGAAATGGTCAAATCTCCAAAGAGATTTGAGCATAACCTTGATAAAAAAATATGAAATGTTGTGAATGCTTGGTTGAAGTGGGCAAAATTAGTTCTCAATTGTAGAGAGTAACTTTGCATATGATTTGTGGATGAAGATTGAGGAGAAGAGTCTCCAATTTATAGATTTCAAAGATTGGAAGAAGAGTGAGTTTGAGAAATGTGGGATCAAAGATCATCAAATGGCATTGTGCCACTTGTCCACATGTGATTGGATGAGGGATGTGAAAGTTTTGGCCAATGTGCCAATAAATGCAATTAGGTGGCATTTCAAACTTGAGAAATTACATGTTGAAGAGGGAAAAGGAATGGATTTATTGTCACATGGCTCAAGGTCAAGGACATGTAAGAGGCTTTTAATGCCTTGTTGGAAGGACCAAGTCCACTTGGACTTTTTGAATTCAAAAGAAGAATATTCCCTTTTTGATGCCTTGTGAGAGAAAATAGGGGATTTAATAAATCAAAGTAATTGATTTATTGTGCAAGTTGCATTCTCTAGAAGATTTTAGTGAGAAGGATTAAGTTAAACATGGGTTTGATTAACTTAATGAAGAATTAGGTGATGTGACAATTTAGACTGAGATTTATGAATTGATTTAAGTCAGAGATTGAGAGGAAATGATTCATTAAATAAATGATTTGATTTATTTAATAAAGGAGGAATGTGTTAGATTAAATCAAATAAGGTTCAATTCATTTAATTTAATAAGAGGACTTTAGAGAATTTAATCAAATAAAAAGATTTATTTAATTAAACAGGGATGCAAAGTTGATTAAATTAAATTGATTAATTTAATCATTGAAAAGAGAAGACTTATTTTAGTAAATAATGATTTATCAAGCTAAGGGATAGAATGCTGAGAACGTGATCTAGGAGGAAATGCTGTTAGTAAATCGGGATCAGGTGTGCCAAAATGAATTTGTACATTTTCCATGTCTACAACACCTTTCCCCCATGGATACATTATACCGAATTTGCCTAAGTATAATGGGAGGAAGAATCCTTTGGAACACATTAGAGAATTATCAATGGCATGCATGGACATATCATATGACCCCACATACTTGATGTGACTATTTCAGTGAACCCTTATAGGGATAGCACTAGAATGGTTTTCTAAATTACCATATGGCATACGATCCTGGGTTGAATTAGCAGATAAGTTTTTCGAATACTTTGCTTTTAACATAGAAAATGAAGTAACAATAGCAACCTTGTGCCACATGACACAAGAATATGGTGAAACTTTCACCACTTTCTTCAAAAGATGGAGAAGTCTAGCTAGCAAATGTCTAGTTGAAATATCCAAAAAATAGGTCACGATATTCCTTGAAAACATCAATCCAAAGATGAGAGGTGACTTACAAGTACATTGTTGTACTAGACTTGGTACATAAGGCATCATCCTTGAAAAAGACCTTATTGAAAAAGTAGAAATAAAAGTACCAGGTAGAAACCCAGTTGTCCAACATCAAAATGCACCAAATGATAGAAACAAATTCTAGTCTAGAAACAAAAATGTTACGAATGACGGCATTGTTGATGATAAAACCATACATATGGGACCATTTATCACACTTAGAGGTTACAACCAAAATCCAGACATGACAAATAGTCCAGATCAAACAACTAATTATGTCTGAAATTCACAACAACAACAACCACAAAGTTGATTTCCTACACATGAATTTACCCCTTTAGGGCAACCAATCGAGACAGTTTTCAAAGAATTGATTAAACATAATCTCATTAAACCTTTGGAACCATGAGAATATGATCCTAGACAATTTAAACCTTCATGGTGGGATGACAATGCCTATTTTAAATATCATCGCACAAAGGGACACAACCTACAACAATGTCGATAGCTAAAGAATATTATATAAGACTTTGTTGAAAATGGAAACATAGAGGTCAATGGACAGAAAAATACTAAGAACAGTGATCATAAATTCTTCACAGACCCATTACATGATCACACAAAAGGTAAAGCCTCTAGTTTGGGAACCAAGAATAATCCATCAGCCAATTATACCAATACTGAGTATGACTATGGTAAGTGAACGATCATAAATCACCTCTGAGCTACAAATAAAATTGTTAATACCATCATTATTAAGGAGAATCCAGAATGTGTTGTAAACACACGTAGAACTAAGATTACTATTCCAGGTCCTTCTTCTGAGCCACCTACACAAAATTCCAAGTTTAGATATAATCTCCTTGATCAATTGAGCAAAACCCTTGCACAAATATCCATTTTGGAACTATTGACTTTATCACCTGAGCATCGAGCCATTCTTGACAAAGCTTTGCAGAAAATGACTATTCCTATAGAATTAGATGTCAATCATTTCAAAGAGATGGTGGGATATTTAACCAACTCGCATCATGCCACATTTTCCCAACAAAATTACTCAATCGAAAAGTGATCATAATGACCCATTACATCTTGAAGTCCTAGTCCATCAAACAAAAGTCAGACGAGTCTTGGTAGATGGAGGAGCAGGTTTGAACCTGTGTACCCTAAAATTGGTTAAGGCATTAGGATTCTCAGAGGAATGCGTAGACACCTCTAAGATTATATTCATCAAGGCTTACAATGATGAGGAAAGATCATCCAAAGGAGTTTTCACACTCCCTATCATAATTGGCCTAGCAATTATGAACACCAATTTCCAAGTCTTGGATCTCACCCTTCCGTACAACTTGTTGTTAGGTAGACCTTGGATACACGCAATGAAAGTTGTACCTTCGACATATCACCAATGTCTTAAATTCTCATATAATGGCATCGAGATCACGATTGATGGTGATCCCAATCCTTTTCAATATTGTACAAGCCTAAGGAAAATTCCACAACGACAAGTACCAATTAACCAAGAAGCTTCATCATCCACTGTATCCCTATACGTTGACCCATCACATCTTACCAAGTTTATTTCATTTAAACCACCATCATCCACTCCTAAGGTCGAGATCCAAGATAAGGGTTGTGGAGAATATTACATAAAGGCATTATACTGTGTCAGTCAAGTGGTTCCACCTAAGGTATATGGCTTACCCATGGCAGATAAAAGACAGTCAGTAGTCACATTCTGTGTTCCCCCTACAATGGCATTAACCAAATGGGGAGAGTTAAGTGAAGAAATTATGGATCAAAATGATATTACCTCCTGGTTGTATCAAGAAGATAATGAATACCCCTCACCATCTATTGAAATAGCTAAGGACCAATATGGAAAATGCTTTAAGATAATGCAAAATGAAGGCTATGACGGGCACAGTGGGTTAGGACTACATCAAAATGGAAGAACGGAACCGATTACTGTCTCACCATGACCAAAATACCTAGGGCTAGGATTTCAACCACTTAGAATTGGGTTTCCTAGTACTTCGTCACCATTTCAAGAGGAAGAGTGTGCTTATGCAGAGATCGAGAGATCTCATGAACCACTTCCCCCAATTTACGATGAGTCTTAGGAACCACTTCCCCTAGTTTACGCTGAATCTCTCGAATCAAGCGATTGTGAATGGGATTCATTTTCCTCTACCAGTACCATGAACATAGATGATCTCTTTGGAGATTTGGACCTAATGATAAAACCTATACCAAAACCATCTAGTCCCTGTCATAGGAAGCACTTGTCTAAAGAAGAATGGCATAAAGACAATTATTGGGAAACCCTTGATCGTGCATCTTAGGCACTTGCTGAACCATCTTCTAATGACTCAACCCTTACAATAGTCCCACAACAGAGTATACCTACCTATAGGAAAAATAATAAGAAGGAATTAGTCCAAAATTTTTGTGATCATGTCAACCACTCTATATTCACTTTTTCAACTTCTAGCTTTAATAACTTCGATGATGACATGCCTCTCATATATCCTAAACTTATCGACTGGGATCAACAAGGTACACTCGTCATAGATACATTCAAGAATGATGAAGAAATTGTTGATTTCATGGGACTTCGAGAAGGCATACCAAGAGGGGATCATAAATTTGGTTTTACCATAGAATTGGATGAAAAAGCATATTTTGGGGAGTCTATTTACATCTCTAGTCACAAAAATTAAAATAAAAAGAAAAATGATGAAAATGAGAAAAAAAAATGAGTCCCTAGGTGAAAACCGAAAGGCGCCTTTGGAAAAAGAAACAGTCAAAATAAAGAACGTATCTGAGGGTGAAAACCTCTTTGAGGCACCCAAGGATAGAGGTTTAAATATTCTCCCTATAGAACAGGAAAATTCACCAATGCTAGTAGAAGAGTCTATTGCAGTGAACATAAATACAAAAGAAAACCCTTAGCACATATACTTTGCAACATCATTGACAGAGGCAAAACAACCTAAGTTTAAGGAATTCTTCGCAAAGAGACAAATAAACTTTGCATGGTCATACACTGACATGTCTAGGCTGGATCCAAACCTTATATTGCACCATCTACCATTACAGCCAAGTATTAAACCAGTCAAACAGAAGCTAAGGAAAATGCATCCATAGATTGCTCTACTGGTCAAAGAAAAACTTAAGAAACTCTTGGATGTTGGATTTATAAGAACTATAGACTATGAAAACTAGATTTTGAATCTTGTTTTAGTGACTAAACCAATTGGGGGCATCTACATTTGTATAGACTTTAGAGACATCAACAAGGCATGTCCTTAGGATGACTTCCCTTTGTTGAACATAGACATGATAGTAGATCTTACAGCAGGATACGAGATGCTATCTGTCATGGATGGTTTCTCTAGATATAACCAAATCAAAATCGTAGCTAAAGACCAACACAAGACAACTTTCACGTGTCCATGGGGCACATACTATTGGAATGTTATGCCTTTTGGGCTTAAGAATGTAGGAGCTACCTATCAACGGGAAATGGCTATGATTTTCCATGACTTTGTACACACTCTCATGGAATATTATGTAGATGACTTTATAGCTAAATAAAAAACAAGGGTAGATCATTTGAAGGTTCTAGACAATATTTTCCAGAGGCTAGAGAATTACAACGTCAAGCTAAATCAGAAGAAGTGTGTCTTTGGAGTGAAATCAAGGAAAATTTTAGGGTATATCGTTTCCCCAAGATAGATCCAGATAAGGTAAGAGCTATCATAGAAATGACTCCTCCTATGATCATTGGTCAACTAAGAACACTATAGGGAAGATTACAGTCCATCGAGTGTTTCATTGTACAATTGGCAGACAAAATACACCCATCTCAACATTTGCTCAAGAAATGAGTACCATTTGTGTGGACACCTAAATTTTAGGAATATTTCCAACAAATCAAGGAGTACTTGCTCACTCCACCTATTCTAATGCCACCTATAGATGGAAAGTCATTGATACTATACATTTTAGCAACTCAGTCAACATTAGGAGATTTTCTCGCACAACATGATGATCAAGGTCATAAGAGAGAATTCTACTACATCATTCGTACCTTGGTAGGATATGAATTAAACTAATAGCAACATAGAATGTGTTTTTCTTGCAGTAGTCTTTTCTAATCAAAAACTTTGGCACTATATGCTCAATTGCCAAACAATGTTGGTCACAAAGATTGATCCCCTAAAATATCTCCCAAGTAAGGTAGCATTAACAAGTCAATTGGCTAAATGGGTTATGATACTTAGCGAGTATGACATCCAATATGTGGAGAGGAAGGATATAAAAGGACAAGTGATTGCAGATCAGTTAGTAGATGCACCCATGAAGGCAGACCATCCTTTAGTGGTGGATTTTCCTGATGAATTTATCTTTAACATTGACAATAGAACATAATGGAAATTATACTTTGGCGGGTCACATACACAACATGGTTCAAGAGTAGCTATTCTATTTGTTACACCTCAAGGCAACACCATTCCTAAATCATTCGGGATTTCTTTCCCTTGTACCAACAACATAGCAGAGTATGAAGCCTTAGTGACAAGATTAAAAATGGTAGCATAGTGGAAGATTAAGAGTCTACATGTTTTTGGCGATTCTCAGCTAGTAGTCCGACAAGTAAATGATGATTATGAGACTAAGGATGATAAAATTTCCCCCTACAAGCGCATGGTTGACAGTTTCAAGTAGTACTTTGATGATATTTCCTTTCAACAAATACCACATATTCAAAATAGGGTTGCAGATGCTATAGCAACTGTGGGTTCCTTATTGGATATTCTAAGTAACATGACTAAGTTTGAGTTTTTG
The DNA here is from genome assembly GCA_007115665.2 of Sequoiadendron giganteum. NCBI lineage: Eukaryota > Viridiplantae > Streptophyta > Pinopsida > Cupressales > Cupressaceae > Sequoiadendron > Sequoiadendron giganteum. Next base: position 85,078,277 of record VCHN02000014.1, on the reverse strand, counting down.
GTTGAATAGTTGTTGGTCCCTACCTATGATGTCCCCAATTTTGTGATGGTGCATACAATTATTGGTCCTACTTCCCCTTGGTATAAATACATATTTGACTATCTAACTGACCAAACCTTACCTCTAGACCTGTCAAATAACCAACGCCGAACCTTTATCCATAAGTCAACTAAATACACCATCGAAGATACCTTATATAGATGTACCTTAGATAATGCCCTAATGAGATGTATCAATGCTGAAGAAGCACAAACAAATTTGCGAGCGGTGCACGATGGTATATGCGGATTCCATTTGAGTGGTCCTACTTTAGCCCATAAGATTATGATATTAGGTTATTATTGGCCTACAATGGAGAAAGACTCGTATATATTTGTAAAGAAATGTAGACAGTCTCAGATACACGGAGATTTGATAAGAGCACCAGCACCAGAGCTTCATCTGATTACATCACCATGGCCTTTTCCCAATGGGGACTTGACCTCATAGGTAAGATACACCCTCCATCATCCAAGGACCATTAATTCATCATAATCGCCATTAAATACTTCACCAAATGGATCGAAGCTATTCCCATGACCTACATCACCAAAACGCAAATATCCAAGTTTATCTTAAACTATATTATTTGTTGGTATGATGTAACCCAATCCATAATCACAGATAATGGCTGCCCATTCAAAAACCAAGAAGTATGCCATCTATGTGAAGAGTTCCATATCAAACATCAATTTTGCACCCCATATTAGCCACAAGGTAATGGCCAAGTTGAGGCATCTAATAAAACCATTGTTAGAATCCTAGAGAAGACTGTCAATGATGTTGGTCATGACTGGAACCTATGGCTAAATCCTACCTTATGGGCTTACCACACAAGCATCTGTACTCCCACTAGTGCCACTCCATATTCCCTAGTATTTAGATCTGAAGCTATCTTATCTATTGAGGTTGAAATTCCTTCCTTGAGGGTATCCCTGAAAGTTCACATTGACGATGAAGAATACCGTGTATCCAAATTACAAGAGCTAGAATTATTGGATGAGTGAAGTCAGAAAGCACTAGACCATTTGCAAGCATATCAGAATCATCTTCGTCAAAGCTATAATAGGAAATTTCTAAATAGACACTTTGACATTAGTGACCTAGTTTTAATGGAGAATCCCAAGAATCAAGATGACTGTGAAAATCTAAGAAATTTTGAACCTAACTGGTTAGGGCCTTATATTGTCACATAAGTTTTTGGATCAGGATCGTACCAACTCTCTACATCTAAAGGAGAGCCACTTTTGTCACCAATCAACAACCTCCATCTGAAAAGGTTCTATGTGTAGCTTCTGAGAGTCTTTTGTCTTAACCAAAAAAATACAAAAAAAATGAAAAAAAAAAAATGGTTACCTTGATGAAAACCTGGCAAACAAGCGTCTTTGTAACACCAAAAAAGAAAAAAGGAAAAACAACAAAAAAAGTAAATAGAAATAATTCATCCAATAGTGAAAACTGCTTCGGTGGTGCTATGGATAAGTACCATGGTGAAAACCTGGCAAACAAGTGGCATGTTTATTCAAACTCGCTCTTTTGTCTACCATCATTCCAATAATATTTTTGCACCATCCCTCATAATAAACGATTGACATCTAACATCCATTCCATCACACTCCCCACTCCATCTCACATGTCTTTTTCTCGAATGGGGCCAAATCCTTGATCTGTGCCATGAAGACCTTGTAAATAGCATTACACCATCAGAAAATGTCCTCAAAAATCCAAAAGCATTAGAAAAATTCAAAAACACAAAAAAATCAAAACATGTCAAAAAATCCCAAAAATAGGGTCAAGTCAGTCATGTCAAGTCAATCATGTTAAGTCAGTCGTAGACATAGTCGAACTACGTTGCCTCTATGACTGGGACATAAAGGCCATCAATCAATGTGCCCCCGAGGCATTAAGTCTTTTTTTCTAGGTTTGTCATGTATCACACACATTAAAATCATGACTCTTTGTACATTCAAATTCATTGGTCGTGTCGAACTATGAGGTCTTTGTGTGTACAATGTAGACAAGGCTAATCAATTGATGAGCTCCCAAGACCACACTAGGTCATTCTAATAGGGTTCATTCACATTCACATTCACTATCACACACATTCCATATCATCAACTTAATTACATATCTTCAGTCAGTTATGTCAATTAAAGTTGGTCAAACTACGAGGTCTCTGCGTGTACAATGTAGGTAAGGCTAATCAATCGATGAACCCCCAAGGCCACATTAGGTTAGTACTTTAGGGTATCATCTCAACTCATACACACTCAATACACAAAAACACTTTTAATCAGTCAAGGAATCAAAACAAGTCATGCACCAACAAGGCAACATCTCAAGCAGTCATCAAGTCAATATCAAACACATTGTCAAAGCGATCAACTTATGTCTTAGCAAGATATATCTTTCTTATCAACAAACATCATCAAATTGGCATAGCCTCATTTAGCTTGTCGCATCAACGTCATCAGGCTCCAATGTCTTATAAGACATGTGTCTTTCTCAAACCAGGCTTTGTCATGCCTTATACAGATAGTCACCATGTCGAAACCAGACTCAACGTCTTATTGTGGTATGCGTCATCCCTTAAATTATGCTATATCAAACATCAAACAATCAAACAATCCCACAAGATCAATTTTTGGTGAATACTTTTATTTGTCTTTATGACTTTATATCTTATTTTTTCTTATCTTTTTATCAATTTGTGAATTTATTCTAATTACTAGCTTTCTCAAGGATGTCCCTTGAAGGATTTAGAGAAGCAAGGATGTCTCAAGACTCTTTTTCTTTGGTCGTTTGTCAACTTCCTATTTAACATTGGTTTTTGAGTCATGTTACTAGTTTCCTCAAGGATGTCCTATCAAGGATTTAGAGGAGCAATGACATCTCATGACCGGTCTTTTATTTGTTTGTTGTCTATGGTTTGTCTCGACAAAACGACTGGGGCAATCTTGTCCTTAGTATGAGGTAAGACACTCCTTGTCTACAACTGTCTATTTTCACAAATGGATGACTTTGTACACTATGGTCTATCTCATATCATGGTGTGTGCTATCCATTTATGCCATGTCCCACCCAGTGATGATAAAAATAGAGCATAGCATATTTGGCAAAATATCGAAGATCATATGTTTTTCAATCAATCAACCTTCGTTATTTCTTACTAACATTATAGATTCATTCATTCTAACATTTATTTTTCAACATAATGATAACGTCCTGTGACACAACAAAAACATTAGATAATCTGCATTTGCATACATTTTATAAATAATTCATATAGTTACATTGTATTTCAAACATATACGAACATATTTATGAAATCATTGCATAATGGAAACTTTACACATGCATTTCACAATCATATATATATAACATCATATACATTCATTACATCGATTTTCATAAGTAAATAAAGACATTCATAACATCATAAACTGTATAAAATCATCACATGAAGAAGCATTCATTCATAACACATATACATGCATCATCTAGGAGACATGATCATATAGAAGCAAATGCATCACCATAAAATAGAGTTGCATATCATACAGAAGCTGCCAAAATCATATATATATATATATATATCACTTAAAATAATGTGTCACAATACAATGTCAAAATGTATCCATAAATAAAAATGAGCTCCTAGGCTCTTTGATCAAAATATAGTGTCTACATATATAACAACTGTCATTGTGTCCCACTGCCACTACTGTCACATGGTGAAGATGGTGGAAACTGCCTCAGAGGTGCTCTCTGTGAGTTGGAAGGCCTATCATACGGACCTGTCCTTGGTGGTCCTACCACACCCTCTGTACTCTATGTCCTGGTATGACTCTTGCTCTGTGATCTTTGGCTACGAACCTCTGAGAAGCTAGGAGCCCGTCTCTCTATTGGTACCAGAGACTCATATAAGTCCATGTAATATGATGCTCTCTCTATGGCTTTGACTAACTCTCGTATCATGCCATCAGATGAAGACCCACTGACCAGGTGTCTAACCTTAGTGTACTACTGTTCGGTCTCCTATCTCCTAGCTATGGCCTGATCCCTCTCCATGAGTGCACTGTCTCTCTATGCAAGGGCATTGTCTCTCTCTGCACGGACACTGTCTCTCTCTGCATAGGCATTGTCTCTCTCTCTCTCTATCCACATAGCATCAAGCTTTGTTGTCATCAGTCTCAATATCTCCTCCATGGCCTCCCTATCACCATCCCTAGGGGCATCATCCTCCCATATCCCCTCCACAATCCAATCTCTAAGCTCTCTCTCTTGCTCCTCCATAGGTGCCTCCTCCTCAACATCGTCCTCCCCATATCCTGTCAGAATACCTAGAGGGTCTATATCCATATCCATATCCTCATCCTCTGTGACATCCTCTCCCCCAATATCCACATCGGCTAACTCCTCTACAAATGCCTCCTCGGTAGCATGCTCATCTTTGCCTTGTACATTAGCTCCACCTCTGATGTCCAACATTGGTACATCCTCTACCACTACCTCTTAGATAGGTGAAATTCCACCTACTTGACCCCCTCTCTCCCCTCTTTGTCCTCTCCTACCACCTCTACCATCATCCCCACCATCCCTAACTCTAACTCTGCCACCTCTACCTCTTCACCGTCCTCTCAGTCTTGTGCCTCGTCTCTCAACTACTGTTGGTTGATCTAGATCTTTGTAAGGAATCAAACGATGATCCACCCACCATGCATCATATGTAGTTGTCATCCTTGGATATGCTACTTTGTCTCTCTATCCCCATTGTACTGGCTGCAACACCTGTATCTCTTCCTCTATGGTAGCAATAGGAATCATGGGCCCCCAATATGGAACCTCTCTAGAAGAATGAGAAAACACTGCTCTACTCTGAGGCTCATCCTAAACCTCTCTGAACTGTCTATCTACAATACGACAAATGTCTATCCTCATTAGACCACTGCTCACAATCCAAGTATGGTCTCCAAGTGAACTGATCTAGAATGTCAAGTGCATGTCTCCAATATCCAATATCTCCCACATGGCTCTAAGTGATGTTTCCTATGTACCGTAAAACATACAAAGATCTAGCCCGTCGCTCTATAGTAACTAGCGGATGAAAAATAGTTATCCTCTCCCATGCCCAAACCATCAATAGAGTGGTCCCACAACTTATCGATTGTGTGTCTCTATATGCAATATCATGTAAGTGAAAATATAACATCCCTAATAGACATGGTCTTTCTCTCTAGCATACCCACCAACATATCTCCCCATCCAACAAGAAAACCATGACCCCATCGATCTGGTAATACTATCCCACCTATTAGTGTACATAGCATACAATCAATCCTCTCATATTTTTTTGCCAAAACCAGCCATCTGATCTCATAATGCTCAATGTCGAGCCTACTAATATCATCAACCTGATAAAATTTGTCTAGCTCAGTCAATCCACATTGGGTATCGTACATCACCCGCTCTCCTCTAATCAAAAGTCTAAGTATCCTATACACATCCTCCAATGTGATAGTTGCCTCCCCAGTTAGCATATGAAATGATGATGTCTCAGAGTTCCATCGCTCGCACAACGCGGTGAGAATCCCTCTGTTTGCCTGAATAGTGGGCATCGAAAGACAATGACGAAGACCAAGTCTCCACAAAAGTCGTATCTTTGCACTACTCAGATGATATCTCAGATCAAAAGTGTCTGAACATGTCTCCTACGTGTAAATAGGATCTAATACAACCTGCATTTCAACCATGATGTCAAGATTTTCAAAAGTTCTTCCTCAAAAAAAAAAATTCCAAAATTTTGCTAGCCAAATGCGGCTCACTTTAACAGATGCGGTGCATTCATACAAATGTGTTTCAAGATAACACATTTGCATCACATATTCCATATGCGTTGCACATTACCAAAAAAATTTCTACCTGTTGTAAATGCAATGCAAAAAGATAAATGCGGTGCATTTCCTATAGCCTGTATACCGGGTGCATATGTGTTTCACTAATGCAAATGCGGTTCACTAACCTACATGCATACATTTATAATGTAGATGCATTCCATACATACATATGCGGTGCATAATAATACAAATGTGTTTAATCCCTCAAATGCCTAACCTAGCCTAGGCGTGTTTTAGCATATGCATTGTTTTGAAGTCAAATGCAGTGCATATGGCAGCATATGCGTTGATCCTGAAAGACTGCATATGATAATCAACTTTTAAAGGCCTAAAAATATGCGTAAAAATAAATTTCAAGAGTTCATTTTTGAGTACATATTGGTGGTCATGCATCAGCTAGCCGCCTGAAGGTCCGGATCCGATATCCTCAATGTGCAACATATGGAATGGGAGCCATCTTTGTCCAATAATCAGAGCAAAATCTTAGTTTTCCAAACTCTTCTGAGTGCAAATGAATTGGTTTTCAGCCTAATTCTTATTTATAGCTAGGGTTTGAATGGAATTTCTTTTGACCTTTTCTATTGGCCACTTAACTTTTGAACTTCAAGTGACCCGTAGCTGTCCATATCACATCCAAACTCAATTATGTTAACTCTATAGCATTTCTAACTATCCAATTGACTTATTAGGAATATTTCCTGATTCTTTTGAAATTTTTCAAAAATTGTCACTTTTCTTGAGGGGGCATACCCTAACCAATTTCATGTTGGGGCATGATCAGAGCATACTTTCTTTGATGCAATATTGTAACAACATTGTATCAAAGAGGGGCAAACTATAGACACCGAAAATTGGTCTAGGCCTGCGAGTACCACTTTCGACATAATTTTCTATTATCCATGGTCATGATTAAATAATGTCAATTATTTAATTACCCTTTCTAACACATATTTCCTCTATTAATTAAATACCCCTTTTTAATTATTTTATTAATTCATTAATTCATTATAACCTTTATTCAACTTGATTAATTAAATAAATCATAATTATTGAATTATGTTGCTAATTAATTAATTCTTCCTTCTTAATTAAATAATTTATTATTTAATTACCCCTTTGTCATATTTTAACTATAATTGAATGTTTATTATTTAATTATTCATTTAACTCCCTTTATCTATGATTAAATATTTATTATTTAATTTATTCAATTCCACCTTTACAACAGTCAAATTAAATAAATTATCTTTATTTATTTAATTAAGTCTTTCATTTTTTAATATTGAATTAAATTAAAATTTAATTCATTTATTAATTATTTATGTCACATCCTTTGATCATTCAATTATCTAAGTCATTCACTCACCTTCTGACTCAAGATCTATTTTTAAATCCACCAAATATCTCCGGGTTCGATATCTAATCGTTTCTGTGAGAGGACTCTTTCTCACAACTAGTCAGTTAACTAGTTTTAACTCATGTGCATGAATGCATCTATTAATTAAATATATTTAATTAATTAATCAATTCATGTATGCATTCGAATTCTTCATCTTCAAGTTCTAAATTTGTCTTTGACATTCAAAGTCTATTTCTTCTATTTTTGAAGACTCTTAACTGAAGATTAAGATTTAGAACTCTTGTTCTTTCTATTTTCGAACAATCTTGACACAAGATTAAGTTATCATTATAATTTAGTCTTTATCTTGCAATATTTTCTAACTCACATTCTATCTAACACAAAACTCACATCGCATGACATTCATCAATCTCATACATCGATCTCTCTTTGAATTTGATCCGATCATTCGAAAACCCAAAAATCTATAAAATGGCCTATCAATATCATTATTCCTCCTCCCGAAATCATACACTTTTGAGAAGAAAATTATCTTCAATATTTTTCTTAGACATTTAACAAGGTTATGCTTGCATCAATACTAAAAATTTGAGGGCAAGAATACTGAAACAACAAAATGGAGAAGGGCAATCAAGATATTTCAAAGGAGTGAACACATATACGGTGAGAGCTTTCCAATTATTTTTTTAGTTTGTTATGTTTACTTATTCATTCTGTGTTGTTGTTTATTTAGATTATTTGTTAGTTTAGAATTGATCATTGTAATATGTGCAGCTATTAGCATTAATCTCCATAAATTCTAGGTCATACACATAGTATACACATTAATACAAAGTATATGCATGAATACAAGGTATACACATGAAAACACATAATTCACAAAGTATACATTGGGATACACATAAGTCACAAAGTATACACATAAATTGTAAAGTATATAATTGAATACACGTAACTCATATCTATTGAACAATGGATTTATAATGCAAATGTGGACACTATCAATAAAAAATATGTGTATTAACCAAATAACCATGTAGGAATACATCAATATATGTCAATATAACTATAAAATATATACAAAATATCCATATAGACTTACAACAATGACATATAGGCATACAATTTTAGATATTTGCAATACAAAATATATCCAAAAATGCCATATAAGTATACAAAAAAGGGCTCTGGAATCAAAATTCATTGCTTTCCAGGCTCTTGAAACAAAATATTGCCCTTTGTTGGTCTACCAAATGGTGATAAGTTTGTCACTCATTTACTTTGAGGTCGAGGAGTGCTCTAGGTGCTCCTCCTAAGATTTAGTTCCCAATCAAGCCTTATTTTGTTACAATAACAAGTAAAGGCATTAATGTACAAAAATTACATTATAAAAATGATATATTTAACAAATATAATCACTTATTGCCTCTAGACAATCACTCTCCTCAAGGGAAATATTCGCATGCCCATGTTGTGGGGTGCTAAATCCCTGTAAAAAATATCCAAAGAGAAATTAAATTACGAATCAATAATGGTTTGATTTTTCACTAATTAATAGTTGTAACAATGAATATAAATTGAAATTTGGTAATCTGCCTCATACCCCCATGAGAGGGATCGAGGAGTATAATAGAAGAAACACCAAGCTCCATTTCCCTATGAACATCTAGAGGTGTTTTCTCTTGCAACATCTGAAAATAAAACAAAAAATTATTCAATCATGAAAACTACAATAGTAATGCACGTCATGGCTTATAATGTATTAGATAATGAACAAAATTTTGAGTACTTATAGAACTATATATTTCTTACAATAATTCTTACTATTTTCCCTATCCATAGCTTGTTGGAAAGAACCTTGTTTAGGATTTTAGCCATAAAAGCAAGGAAGTGAACTATTTGATAGAATTCTTTGATAAACATGTATGGAAAATATGGTAGCATAGAAAAGATAGTGAGTTGATTGAAAAAAATCCTCAAAGAAATGTGGTCTCATGGTGATGGAATGGGATTCCATCACCATGAGACCACATTTCTTCAAGTCATTTTTTCAAACTACTCAATGTCTTGTCTATGCTATTGCTTACTATTATGCTTTGATATATTTTTTCCAAACATCCATAGTTTGTTGGAAAGCACCCTTTTTAGGCTTTTAGTCATAGCAACAAGGAAGTGAGTAGTTTGATAAAATTATTTGGTAGATGTGTATAGAAAATGTGGTAGCATAGAAAAGGCAGTGAGCTATTTGAAAAAATGCCTCAAAGAAATCTGGTCTCATGGTGATGGAATGACATTCCATCACCATGAGATCACATTTCTTTGAGATAATTTTTCAAACTATTTACTACCTTGTCTATGCTATTGCTTAATATTATGCTTTGATATGTTTTTCCAAGAATCTATAATTTTTTGGAAAGCACCTATTTTAGGCTTTTAGCCATAGAAACAAGGAAGTGAATTGTTTGATAAAATTATTTGGTAGACATGTATGGAAAATGTGGTATCATAGAAAAGGTGGTGAGCTGTTTGAAAAAATACCTCAAAGAAATTAGGTCTCATGGTGATGGACATCACCATGAGACCACATTTCTTTGAGGCATTTTTTCAAACAACTCATTGTGTTGTCTATGATATTTCTTACTATTATTCTTTCATATATTTTTCCAAGCATCCATAACATAGACAAGGCAGTGAATTGTTTGAAAAAATGCCTCAACAAAAAGTGGTCTCATGGAATGCCATGACAAGAAAATGTAGTTGGCAACTGCTCCTAGTTATTATTTATGCTATGTGAAGTAATTGTATCACTTCTTATGTTGACTTTCTAAACAACCATATTTTAATTGAATTTTTTTCTTCTATCAACATCTAGTTATTAGTTATGCAATGTGAAGTAATCCCTTGAGTTTTAAAGATGAAAAATACAATATAATCAACGATATGAATATAAAATACACAAATATATTAAGTACAATTCATTAGTTAAACTCTTTATTCTATTACCTACATGAAGGTTTGTACAAATTCACTGGCACTAGGAGGTGTTCCTGTGAAACCTCCTATATTAACCTACTAAACATCCAAAATTAGATATTAGAATACCATTTATATAACAATTCATTTCACATGTAATATTTATAATTTCTTACTAGTTACATGCCTCATTGGTAGATGTAGTGGAGAAATAAATAGGCAGAGGGCTGATGTATCCAGTATCAACACTGTGACCCTAAAATTTTATTACAATCATTAAACTAAATTAGTTAATCTTGCATTTTAAAAATGAAATTTAATAAAATAAATTCTATGAACATGCTAAAATTTACCTAAGTATCAATGCCCAAAGCCTCATTCAAAATTTCATCTACCATCACCATCTCTGTAGCTGTAGATGTATCCTATGCACTATCCTCCTAAGTGTCTATGGGGTCATATGTACAAGCTGACCCACAAACCTGAAAAGAATGGGGTGGAAGCCTACCCCTCAAAATCTCCCATGAATGGCACTATACTATAGGACTTGCATGCTAGATGATACTCTCGGTCAAAGAGTTGATAAAATGAAAAATGTGCACCTCAACACTCTCCTTCACAATGCAAGAGATAATGGCATGCTCACGACCTGACCTAGCAGGATCTCATCTTCCTTACTATTGATGATCCTATCATGCACTTGTTCTATCTTGTGCTGACCCTCAAACTCTCCCATGAAAGTCCCTCACATCAAAATAGTTATGGATTTTGTTGAGGATGAACTCACAATAGAGTTTCCTCAAGAAATATTGAGGGACTTTGCAATTGTTGCATGGTGGATAGTCAAAAACCATGTACCACCTATCCCAAAAAGTGTTCCTAATCCCTTGGTGGTGGAACTAATGGATAGGAAACCTCTTGGAATTAAGGTCAAGATTTTGATTTGTGCATGGGTCAGTGAATAGTGAGCATGAATCATTTTTTATATTTTTTTCTTCTTTTACTTCTTTATATGATAATTTATCTGCATTAAAATCCCTCCATGCTTGCCTCCTATTTTCCCAAATACTTAATTGTTTATTTATTGTATCTACATTTGTTAACATTTATTTAAGTGAGCTCACAAGTGTTCTTCTTTCCATGGTTGAACTTACAAGATCATTCAACCTCATGATTAACTCCTCAATCTATTTTTTGTTGTTTTCAATTACCCCCATTAAATTTTTCTGAGTACTAGGAGGATGTTGAGGAATTTTGGAGGGGGAGTTTTTTGTGGTTTTTGAGGATTTTGAGGTTGATTAACATCTCCTAAAAATTAAAGAAATGAATATCGAAAAAACCTAAAATTTGCCTATTTAGAAAAAATTCACAAAAAAAAAACAATGGTTACTTGTTTGACCTCCCTGTTGATGTGGAAAAATATTGGTGACAAAATTGCAAAAATTTGATGAAGAAATTGCAACTTTAGATCCTTCTAAAATGCAAGTGCACAAATGCAAGGTTTCTTGGTCACATACAACAAAAAACACTGTGAAATTGAAATGATGTCATTTTCTTTTTTTATTTTAATAAGCTATAATGCACTTGTGTTATAATGTGAGTGCATTATAGTCTTGGTAACACCAAACCATAACACGAGCATGTTATAACATGTTCATGTTATATCCTTTCAAATTATTTTTGAAATTTTGGCCACAACTTGCCCCCCCATCTATTTGCACCCACCCAACTCACACCTGAAATATAATAGTCTTGAGGATTTGTCCCATGCCACATTTCAAACTCTACAAAAATATTAAACCATGAGGAGGAATCGGAGGCTAATTTTGTCTCTATTCTAGACTCACTCCCCCTCTCAAAACCCTACCAGATGGGAAAAAAATAAAATACAAAAGATAAAGAGGAAAATAGCAACCAACAATTGGAAGACATATAAACTCAAAGGACCAAAAAAGAATGTCAAAATCAAGAATTTGAAGAAGATAAATAGGAAAGGATGGAAATCATAATCACACATCTAGAGGATACAGTGGTTAGAATCCCTTTCATTGCCAAAGATATGATGGAATATTCTACTAATTCTATTGTCATCTTATAGGGAGAATATAAAAGAAGAAAAGGAAAGTTAGAGGAGAGAATCCCTTTGATTACCAAAGAAATGATGGAATATTCTATTACTTCTATTTTCATCTTACGGGGATAATATAAAAGAAGAAAAGAAAATTTGGAGGAGAAAATATATAAGGAGGAGGAGGAGGAGGAGAACAAGAATGACAAGAATAAGAACAAGAACAAGAACAAGAACAAGAACAAGAACAAGAACAAGAACAAGAACAAGAAAAAGAAAAAGAACAAGAACAAGAACAAGAACAAGAACAAGAACAAGAACAAGAACAAGAACAAGAACAAGAACAAAAATAAGAAGAATAAAAATAAGAACAACAACAATAACAAAAACAACAATAACAAGAGAAGAGTGGCTAAGAAGAACAATGAGTAAAAAGATCTAGCTAAGTAGAATGATAAATTGAGCTAGCTAGCTAATGAGTGGAATGCTCTAATGAGCATCCATAATTTGAAGGCCCCTTAGGTATTTTTTTTCTTGTTAGTTTATGTAGAGAAGGGGGATTCACTACTCACGAGTTCTCTTCACTCAGAGAGCCTCATAGGGTGAACTACCCTAAACTACCTCAAGGATCAATGTCGAGAGTTCTGGAATCAGAAAGAGAAGGTCATGAAGATTCTCTAGAAAAACTGACAAGCTCTCAGATAAAGGATGTCAATGCAAAATACAAATGACAACACGATGCGCTGGCATCCTCAAGGCGTACTGGCATCTCATATGGACCATAAAGAAATTTTATATCTGAAAATAGCTAAATGACTGCTTCTACTCTAATTGTTGAGAACTTCTAGAATGTAGGAAAATGATATAAAGTCATAAAGTTGAAATGTAGTGAAATCGATAAAGAGAACAAGAAGTGGAAAATAAATACTTACAACCGCACAAGTGATGAAGCCTCCAATGCGTGAATGTCTTCAATACCTACACACAAGAGAGAGAGAGAGAGAGAGATAGAGAGAGAGAATTTTGGGGTTGTATAGGGGTTTGCCTCAGTCAAACCCCCGTTTTAGTGTTCCCACCTCTAAAGACAACTAGATAGATAAAGAGAAAAGAAGGAAATAAATTAGAGAACACAAAATCGCTACAAAACAGTGTTATGCTACTCAACCAGATAATATAGGAGAGGAGTGGAAAGCTTACCACCTCCACCAAGAGAACTCAAGGCTAATGGGGGAAAAAATGAGAGAATTCAAGCCTCTTCTACAATGGTGTTGTTCCACAGTTTCTCTGCTGAGTTGATGGAGTGTTGATGTTGTTGCTATGAAATGTTAAGTGTTATTTGAGATTGATGGATTGAATTCCTAGATCATGTGAAGATCCAAGTGAGATGAATCAAAGGCTTAGATTCTTGAAGGAATTAAGGAAGAGGATTGTCCAGAGATGAAATGGAGTGAGATTGAGTGAATTTGAAGTAGAGGATGAAGGAAACGACCATATTCGGGTCAGTTCATTGAAGGGGGAATTACAATTCAACTTCTAATGGGAGGTGTAATACCTTTGCAGGCTCTAGACATGAGAATATTTGAGGGACATTTTCACGCTGCATGGGTGTACCTGACAGTTATTCCTCTACCGACACACAAAATAGATGCTAAGTGGAATGAAGGCAATAGGCTTATGTGGAATTTCACCTTCGTATTTGGTTTTCTAAAGTGAGGATGTGTAAAAGGGGAATTTGCATAAGGGGTGCAAATTCACTTCTATACAATTTTTCCCCCACTTTAGAAGCACTAATACTGATGAGTTCTTCGGTAAAGTAGATCAGAGAAGTAGTAGATTTATAAATGTATACCTGAACTATTGAGGAAGCAAAACCTTGATCTAGCCAACTCGAGAGTGTGGGATAAGTAAAAGACATCACAACTCTTCAGAACTATGAAGCTAAAGATAGAAAGTGCCTTATAGACCCACAAAACTATAAGGAAGGTATCCTCCAAGAACTCTCACACGAAGAAAACCAAGAAAATTTCCTTACAAACCTGCATACTTGCAAGGAAGGTATCCTCCAAGAACTCTCACATGAAGGAAATCAAGAAAAGTGCCTTACAGAACCACAAACCAACAAGGAAATTATCCTCTAAGGACTCTCACATGAAGGAAACCGAGAAAAGTGGACTCTACAGAATCAAAAAGTGGCTTTACAAGTACACTTATAAAGCGACATGTTTAACCACAAATAGAACATGTCAGGAAGTGGCTACGTAGGAAAGTAAATGGATAGTCACATAGACCTTCGACAAGTTGGAATAATATCAAAGGGGTCCCTCGAGAACCCTTTAAAAGAAGAGGGTTCACTCAAGGGATGCATCATTTGAAAAGCGAGGTCTAGTCAGACTACCCCCAAGCTAGACACAAATATATGAAATAGGTCTAGTTAGGGTGCCCCCAAGCTAGATGCAAAGATGTGAAATAGGTCTAGTTGGGTTTCCCCCGAGCTAGACGCCAAGATTTGAAATAGGTTTAGTTGGGTTTCCCCCAAGCTAGACACCAAGATGTGAAATAGGTCTAGTTGAGGTGTCCTCAAGCAAGACACCATAGAATTCATTTGAGATAAAAAAAATTCAAAGAAGGTCCCTCAAGAACCCTTCAAAAGGAAAGGGGTCCACTCAAGCGACGCTACATTTGAAAGAAAAAGAGAAAAGAGGGGGTCCTCAAGAAGGACACACATCTTGAGAACAAGTTATCATTTCCCCCATCATATAGTGGAGGAGAACCATGCAAGATACTTAGAACATGCAGGATAGAGGTAAACCTTGATATCACTTGTTACTCAAAGAAGAGGCAGGTGCATCAACAAAAAAATGAGGGAGGACATCTGAATCATGAAGTTTTTATATTTTATCCTTCAAGGCCTTACATTCACTAGTGGAATGGCTAGGCACTCAGTGGTATGCATAGAAAGAATATTTTTCTTTATCATGTTTATGATACTTCTTGCATGTATGAGGATGAAGAGTAATTAAGTGGGCATTAGGAAGCCTCAACAAAATACGCTCTTTCTTAGATAAAGGATTAGGAGAAGAAATCAACCCTCTCTCTTGTGGAGAAAAGTTTGAATTCTCACAAGAAATAGATACAAAGATAGAAGACAAAGGAGGATGGGACAATTTGTGAGAATGAGGTTGAGTGGTCATCATGTCAACATTCAACTGTGGTTTTTGCTTAGATTGTTCATTTGAGCAACGAAGCTCCAAATTATTCTTACGAGGTGCGTATTCTATAGGGACCTGAATTCCTTGTTCATTACACCCACAACCTTTATGTCCATAGCCATACTTTGAGACAAGCTTAAAGCCAGGGCCATAATGTGCTTGAAAATCTTGAGAAGAGGGGGGATCTACATAGAGAGTATTATTCTTGGAAGGGGAAACATACTCTTCTATGAGATCACCATCATCCTCTTTAACAAGACTACCAACATTATCCTCTTTAGCATAAGCATAATCATCTTCCTTAGAAGGAAGATCAACACTAAGAACATTACAATTCACATTCAAATTATCTCGCGATACAAAAGAATAATCATCTTTGATAGCGGGTACAAATGATGTTTTCGAAAATACTAAGTGGATCAAGTCGACTTTATGTTCCCCATTGAAGGAATCTATAAATTCTAGAGAACCCCAATCATCACCAAGTCATGCATTCTTTTGAGAATTAGAAAAAGTAGACTTAGTACTCCTTGCTTCAGAAGGATCTTCTTCAGGGACATTTATCTCAAGAGCATCCTTTATAGTAGGTACTACTAGAGTAAACATTGACACATTGGAAGATACTAAAGGAATAAGAGTAGGCACAACCAAAACTCGACTGGAAACTGCCATCTCACATAAATGAACAGCATCAAGGTCAGCCTTGACTGTGACTATTTGGTTATTGCAAATGAACTTAATATATTTGTGTAAGGTAGATGGGACTGCACCCATAGCATGAATCAATGGTCTACCGAGAAGAAGGTTATATGGTAACTTTTCTGACATAACATATACAAGGGTAGGTACAGTAATCGGTCCAAGCTACAAAGGTAAAATAATTGTACCTAGAGATTGTCACCCAACATTATCAAACCCAAAAATGTCAACAAAAAATCATTAAGAGAAGATGGATCAATATTAATTTTAGGCAATAGATCAATGTTACATACGTTGAGCATCGAACCAATGTCAATGAGAGTATATCTAATATTAATTCTATTAATGTTAACTATAATCATTAAAGGTTTTGCTTGTTGTTGTACTTCTAGAGGCGGTATTTCCTGAGGATAGAATGTGATATTCAATGAATCCACATGAATATACGCCATCAACATTTTTTGGTCTAACAAAAGAAGGTAAGAGGATCTTTTGCAAGGCTTCCTGAAGCATACCTTGATAAACCAAAGCAGGCTGAAGCAAGCCCCACAGTGAGATCTTAGCTGAAGTAACTCGAATTTTCTTGAAAAGATCATAATCACTAGGTGCTTTAGTTGTAGGTTTAGGATCTTGAGGAAGGATTGGTTGTTTATTCATTTTATTCTCATAGTTATGGGATACTACTCTATAAGAGGGATCCATAGAAAGATCAGGAGAATCACTATCAAATGGAACACCATTAATAGAACAAACCCTTTTAGGAGAAGGACCTGTTGGAGTTAGGTAAATGATCGATCTCCTAGGCCTTTAAGAGGAAAAAAAGACATAGATTACATTTAAAGAATCATCACAACTAGTAGAATAATTATTTGAAGACATTCTCAACATCGATCCAAACAGGGTCAAATGTAGAAGGAGATTCATCATGCACTATTGCATCATCTAAAGAGGAGAGTGCATTAGAATGGATAATAAATTCATCATTCACAAATGCAACATCCCTAGAAGAGAGTGCATTGGAATGAGTAGGAGATTCATCATTCACAAATGCATCATCTCTAGAAGAGAGTGCATTAGAATGAATAGAAGGTAGAGTAACATTTATAAAGGTATCAATTATTTCATCTTCTTGCAACAAGATATCCTCCAAACAAAGAGGATTCTCAAGAGAAGGATCAAAGATAAAAAGTGACATGGGAAAATCCAAGTCACTATCACATGCATGAAATGGAACTATTATAAAAAAATATTGCACCCAAACACTTGAATGGTGAAATTCAGCAATTTGATAAAACATGGGAACTATCTTTAGGTTGTGGGTATTCCTATGGCGAAGATAGACCTCCAAATTCTAGGCTGGTTCCTACATGATTATGTGATTATGAACTTGAAACTTTGATTGGAAAAGAGAGAGAGACTTATTCTAATGCAAAACTGGAAAAAACTTTAACTATGGTGATGCACCTAATTGGTTTAAAGACAACTGATTAATTCACAACTGATTCCTTACAAGCCTATTTTCACAACTCAGATAGAACAATTCAATTGCATCAATGATTCACTGAAAGGCTGGATAATTCATTCTTTATGAAGGAAAATTTACTTCCATAGCTTAAAGATATAAATATATTATAAGCACAATTTATGACCTGCAACTAAGATCATTTTTTTGGGTACATTCATTCATGAATGTGATAGAAATTTAAAGGTTTTGATGTAAAACACATTAAATTTACATCCAAAACACTCATAAAACACAACACCTAAATCTAAGAAGGCTAATATCTAACTCGCAATGAAAAAAAAAGGAAAACTCTACAAATGATACACTAACATAACCTGTAAAACCTGTTGATATTTATTAAATTCTGAAAATTGAGTTACATGATATTTCTCTTTGTAGAATTCAAAGGCTAAAAAACAAGAACTAGGAAAAATAACTAATTTTTTCCAATATATAAAAAAGGCATGCACAAAGCAGCCAATAATAGAATTGAAATCCAACTGAAGTGAAAACAACATCTCCAATGTGAAATCCGAGTAGAAGAGAAAACCCTGATAAAAATAGCCCAAAAATACATGAAATTGCACTTCGTGCCTAGAAAACTTCACCTCTCCATGCACATGAACAAAACACCTTGTGAACTAGTGTGAAACTGAAAGCATTGTCTCACTATTCGCATGATCTGAATATCTGAACTTGAAGCTCCACTTGTGCATGAGCAAAAAATTTTTTTAGAATTTTCAATATTTATCACTCCATGCGTAATCTAGATTTAACACCTTCATGCATCATCGACTTGAAGTCAGAAAATCAATCTCTATATTCACTTAATGTTTATTTTTGCACCTAAAAATAGTTGAATTAATTAAATGATTTATGACTTATCATTTAATTAATTAACCTTACATGTATAAATCAAACATAACATTAAGTTGCTAATATTAAATTAGAGTTCTAACTAATTTTCAGGTTCCATGCATATTATAAAATTGGCATATTTGTCATATTCTTTAATCGACCACCACCCTTGACATATGTTTGATCAGACCTCATAACACATTATAAAATTCTTTGTCCTAAGGGTCAATACCATGGCAACAACTTGATGAAGTGATTATTAATTTAAACTTAGTCAAAATTTACCCCACTCGAATTAGGGATTTCAGTATAAGCTTTGGAACCCTAAAAACATCATCATTTTGCATTTGGCCTTGCTTGGAGAGGAGTTGTGCCACCAGATGCTGGGTACTAGAGAGCTTGAACCAGTGATTCCTTGCTTCTGTAACTGTGGATTTTCTCTGCCTAGAAGTAAAAATTCTAAGGTAAGCTTCGGCTTCTAATTATTTTTATTCCACATAATGGTTTATTCATTGTTTTTTGTGTATCTTTGGCCGCCATGAAATTTTGTCTTCCTTTGATTTTCTAAAATCTCAAGCCACCATGATCTTATGCTCTATAAAAATGTAACAAATTTCAGCTCTTGTAAAGGCTCGACCCTCATTAAAATTTGATTTTCCTACAATTTTGGAGCTTGGCTTATGAAACATGGGTGCCATGTCTTTTTCTCTCCTGGTGAGTGATTGGACTCGACCTCTGTAGTCTCATATATTTGCAAAGAAAAATAAAGGCTCGACCTCTCCCTATAGACTTTGTTTCTAAGTTTTGTAGCCACCATGGTCTTCTGCCTTGTAGAGGTATATGTATCATTTATGTGATTCAAACTGTCTGGAGCTTAAGCTGACTGCTCTTGGGAAAGAACTAATAGCTAGCATATTTCTTGGTCTGCAATAGGAGACAAGGTTGAATCTTGACTCTCGAGCTTATCTTCTCTTCCTCTTTACAACTGGGTATTCCTCTTATGGTTGCAGGTTTTAATTTAGCATACTAGGTTTTTCTTTTTTGTAGGCTACCATCGATTGTATTTATGAAGCTTCTTTCTTATATTGGGTATTTGTTTCTTAATGTTATTACACAACACGAGTATGAAACCCTACACAATTTTTCATTATTTCATGAACCTTTTTCAATACTTCATGAACATAATTTTCCTGAAGACTTATTTATTGTGTATCCCTCTCCTTGATTAGCTATACAAGCTAACTTAAAACAAGACAACGAACATTCTTCCTTTCTTTAGTGTGATCAACATCTAACGACTTTACCCAATCTCTATCACTATATTTTTCTGATTGAACTGAATACCCATCAGTAGAAGGCATTCCAAAACTACTCATAGAACTACTATCACTCTCAAAGAGACCATGACTCAGAACCTTTTTTGCATCAATTTCTTCAACATGGTTACTAAATAGGGGTTTTCCTTCAATGGTTGATGGTATATTTGAATATTTATGTGCATTCTTTTTCTAGTTTTGAATTCATCCCAAAAGATGTATCTGTTATTGCCTCAATATTTATAATATGACCTCGCTCCTTATACTTAATGAGGGTGGCTCTTCCATATGTTTCCTTTCTTTGATCTTTGAATTTTCTACACTTTTTGAAGTTTTTGCATTTTATAGTGTCATAATTGCTGCTCCACTGTGTAAATTGCATAACTGTTATAATGGAATTTCTCTTCATTTTTCTATTTTGATATCTTTATTATAGTCACTTTGTCATATTCCAAGCTACATAAGATCACTCCTCGGAACTGTAGCTTATTTAGAATGTACGACTTCAAAAAATAAAGTCTACAGATAGTATGATATTCATTTTTTTTAGTAGACTGTAGCTTTACTTCCATATTGCAAAAATATAAGAAACATTG
This sequence comes from Sequoiadendron giganteum, assembly GCA_007115665.2. NCBI lineage: Eukaryota > Viridiplantae > Streptophyta > Pinopsida > Cupressales > Cupressaceae > Sequoiadendron > Sequoiadendron giganteum. Next base: position 85,057,758 of record VCHN02000014.1, on the reverse strand, counting down.
TACATCTTTTAAAAAAAAACTTGAACACCATGGTATTCTTCATGTATTGTGATAAAAGCAAGAATGTATGATGTATGATGCTCTATTTTACTTTGTTTAAATGGATTGTTTAAATTGTTCTTATTTGTAATATCCACCTGTAATTGAATATCTGGTAACTCTCATGTGTAATTAGAGAGTTTCCACTTGATATGTCAGGCTCACCCCTTGTGGGAACCCATTTTACCCCACATATCTAATGAAATCTGATCACGAACATAATGAACCTGTTCATGCATAGTGAACAAACATGTTAAAAAAAAAAAAACTAAAGTTGGAAGCTTCCTCTTTTCTCTATGCCTTTGAACAATGAAATCATCTGATGGATGCCTGATCAAGTGAATGCTATATTTCTATTGATAACGTAGGCATATGGTAGGATTTTATTCTCATTGCTCTAACCTTACTTCTATCATACTTGTAGGTGCATTCAGATCTTGGAGCTGGATTGATTCAGAGTCACAACTAAAGGCTTCAACTTGTCAATGATTCATCATTCTAGACAATGACGAATCACTTTCTACCTTATACCTTCTTTATTTTCAGTTGTATAGTTTACTTTCCTTCATGCACCCATTATTTGATTATGAAGATCAAATGAAGCTACTCCCATGACTTGTGTGGGACTTTGGTTTGTACATTATGAACAAAGAAGCAAACTTTATGCAATCTTATGATATTATTTTGAAATGTTCTTGCATAATATAACTAAATTTCACTTTGTAATCAATCATTGCATAATAACGAGTATTTAGCAAAACATTTTGAACATCTTGTGTACCTTTTGGCTTGAATTTGCAATTCAGCTCTACCGATTTGAGATAGTAGTGAAAAATAGGTAACAGGAACATCATTAATATTTTGAAGAAAATTATATACAAAACTAATAAAAGAAGATATTAAATTCATTATGATTTTTTCAGTATTTTCTATGTTCTAGTAATTTGTATTTTCGAAGGTCTTCGAAGCATAATTTGAGGTCAAAACTTGCATCACTCCCTAAAATTCAATTGTTAAGGGCACTAGTATTTTAGGGGCTGAACTAGTTCTCTAGGATACCTTTTCAACAATGCAAATGGCTCTAAATTTCGAGCATCGAGTCAACCGTTATGACCCCACCAAGTAGAGGTAAATAAATTACTAGTTCTTCGGTTCACGTCAAGTTCACCAAAATGTAGAGAATGTGGGATCCGCTACTCACGAGTTCTCTTCACTCATAGAGGCTCACGGTGCGAACTGCCCTAAACTACTCAAGGAACAATGACGAGAGTTCTAGAATTAGAAAGAGTAGGTCATGAAGATTCTCTAGACAAACTGAAAAGCTCTCAAACAAAGGATGTCAGTATAGAATACAGAAGATAGCATGGTGCGCTAGCATCCTCGAGGCACATTGGTGTATTGTACAGACCAAAAAACAAGTTTATCTCAAAAAATAGTTAAATGACTACTTCTACTCTAATTGTTGAGAACTTCTAGAATGTAGGAAAATGACAAGTGATAAAGCTGAAATAAAGTGAAATAGATAAAGAGAACAAGAAGTAGAAAATAAATACTTACAACCAGACAAGTGATGAAGTCTCCAGCATGTGAACATCTTCAATACCTACACACACAAGAGAGAGAGAGAGAGAGAGAGAGAAAGAAATAGATTGTTGGGGTTGTATAGGGGTTTGCCTCAGTCAAACCCCCATTTTGGTGTTCCCACCTCCACGAATAGCCAAATAGATAAATAGAAAAGTAGGAAATGAAGTAAAGAACAAAAAATGACTACAAAATAGTGTTATGCTACTCAACCAAATAATAGAGGAGAGGAGTGGAAATATTACCACCTCCACCAAGAGCACTCAAGGCTAATGGGGGAGAAAATGAGATGACTCAAGCCTCTGCTACAATGGTATTGTTCCACACTTTCTCTGTTGAGTTGATGGAGTGTTGATGTTGTTGCTATGAAGTGTAAAGTGTTGCTTGAGAGTGATGGATTAAATGCCTAGAGCATGTGAAGAGCCAAGCGAGATGAATCGAAGGCTTAGATTCTTGAATGAAGGAAGAGGATTTTATAGAGATGAAATAGAGTGAGAGTGAGTGAATTTGAAGTAGAGGATGAAGGAAATGACCATAGGTCGGTTCATTGAAGGGGGCATTACAATTCGACTTCCAATGGGAAGTGTAACGACTCTATAGGCTCCAAATGTGAGAATCTATTAGGGACGTAAGCGTGCCACATGGACATTTGCGTGTTGTGTGGGCATCCCCGATAGTTATTCCTCTATCGACACACAAAATAGATGCCAAGTGGAATGAAGGAAGAGGGCTTATGTGGAATTTTTCCTTCAGATTTGGTTTTCTAAGGTGAGGATGTGTAAAAGGGGAATTTGCGTAAGGGGTGCAAATTCACTCCTATATAGTTTAGTTTTTGTGTTTTGTGTTTTTCTCCTTTTTGTGTTGCATTTGTATAAATAGTTGTTATTATATTGTTGAATGCTAGTTTTATGTTGTTTTTATAACTCATTGAGTGGGGGACCCTTTTCCTAACTTATTTTATCAAAAAATTGTTAAATTATTAATTATAGTGATTATGATAAATATGCTAATATTAGAATGATAATAATTTATTAAAATATATTTTTATAACAAATAGACATAATATTACATTAAATAAATTTAAAAAATTCTTTCTACTTTAAGATAATTAGGAAGAGAGTGGCTATATAAAATTAATTTAATACAAAAGTTAAATTCCTCACTGATTTTTTTGTTTAAAATTATTAGGAATTTTTATAAAAAACTAAAACTAGAAATTGAAACTTAATGATATCAGAGCTTTCTATGGTAGAATGACTCTATATATTAAAAAACTCCCTCATAATTTTAACCAAAAGATCTCTAAAGATGCAATAGATTGTGAAAAAATTGTGTCTATTAATTAAAACATAACTAATATATATATATATATTTATTTATTTATTTTAAACTAAAATTATGAAATGAATCTTATACATGTAAATAAAATAACCATTCAATAAAATAAGATAGCATTTTTAATTGATACTTTTCTTAAATATACTAATCATGTTATTTCTATAATTTTTAATGTTCTTATCATAAATTAAAAAAATCCAATTCTAGTTTTCACATAAATATTTAAATGTTCCATGAACCATAATGCTAAAATCTACACTATTTCCACTACATGGTTGTACAAAATAGTACTTACAATTGTAGTGGTTGGAGTTATACATTTATATAGAGAAAAAAAGTGTAGAGTTCCAAACATGCATATTATTTATGGAGACCTTACATTAACATGAATTATTATGATGAATTTACACAAGTTAATAAATCAAATATCCTAACTATAAATTTGTAATAAATTTGATTTAATATAGTCCAAAATCATAATTGAATATTCTAATTTGTATAAATAAAAATCATTTCTAAATCTACGATATATGATGTATTTATTTGGTCAAGTAAACCTACTTAAATTGTAGATATTCAAAATTTACCTCTAATTTGTCATACTAACTTTCATGTAACTTATTTAACTATTGTCTTCACCATTCATAATTAATTAATTTCATAAAGGTAAACTTAGTTGGTTTCTGAGGTAAAAAGATTTCCTTAGGGAGGCCGTATGACCTCCCCAGCACGCGTTGCGAGGCACGAAAATTTAAAAAATGGAGTTTTTTGGTTTCCGTGTGATGCTTCCAATGCAGAAGAGATCCGCCACCCGGTGGCCGCCAGCCTCCTTCACCATCCCATCACAAATTTGAGTCAGCCCCCATTGGCCCTCCACAGCAATCTGTAGTCCTATGGGAGACCGGGAGCTCTATGCTCGGCCCTCGACCGCCTCCAGCCTACACCAAGGTCCTATGGACGACTAGGGGCTCTGCCCCAGCCCCCTGCTCTTTGCCTTTGGTCACATGGGTGACCAGGGGCCCAAATTGTTTTTGCAGGGGGGTTGAGTTTTTACGACGATGGTCAGATGGCCATCAAATTTTGTCTCATATAGTGCTGATGTCAGCATGACATCAGCAGCCATATGGCCCTCTTTGCTCCCTCCTAGTCCCGATTTGCCTAAAGGAGCAGTTTTTTTCTTTTTGGCATAACTTGGGCATACGATATCAAAATCGAGCAAACAAGATATCGTCAAAAAGCTGGTTCCAAGCACTTTCTAGTAGTATAGTTTATTTTTTAGTATTTTTCATTTTTACTGCATTTATTTTTGTTTGAAGTCAGATTTTCATTTATCACTTCCGAGCTCATAAATTTTTGGCATGGTCTCCGATTTTCGCTATCTTTGCGGCGTTGGAAAGGTATTGAGGAGCTCTCTGTTGTTGTCCATGCATTTTTTTTTGCATTCATCCTAAGTTTATCGTTATTCCAGATCTAGTGTGATGGGTGTTTTGAAGATTACTTGGATATTCTGGTAGTTGGGAGGGTGCAACTTGACTCTTTGCACTTCATTTCAATATCACATCATTCATTTTATCTGCTATTACTTCATAGATTCCAGGGTTGTTCCCATTTCGATTTTTTGAGTGTTCTAAGGCATCAGGTCTGTTGTTGCATTATTATGATTCCGATATGGTTTCTTGTAAACAGAAGTATCTTTCCTTGCTTGTCGGATTCAGGTTCTAGTGTTCTTATAGTGCTTCTTTGCAGCAGGTCATCTCATTGAGAGGGGGGGTTGTCCCACTGGGTTTTCTCCTCTTTCTCTTACTCTTTCATTGCATTTGTATATGGGTATCTAATCAGGCCTTGTTTTTGGGACCCATTCATGCTTTCTTGCATTCATCTTAGTTTTAGGTGCATGCTCTTTTAGTCTCCCTAAGCTGCACTTAAGGGAGGGTGTTGGTGTAATTAAATATCTAATTACACTTTATTAAGTTTACTTAGGTTTTTCTTAGGTAATAATTAGTTTACTTAGTTAATAAGTAAGCTTTATTTAGTTGAGTTGTTTTTAGGTCAACATTAGGGTTGCATACATTTCTTTTATAAAGCAAATCATCTCTTATAATATCTTAATTCTAAATATATCAATTTGCACATCTTCATGCAAAGCTCTTGCTTTTTATTGTTTTTCTCTTCTATGGAAGGCCTTTTGGTTTGCATGTCTGATCTTGGTTTCTAATAATTCTTCCCTAAAATTAATTAATTAAGCTAAATCAATTAGCCTTATTCCCCAAATCCTCTAGCTAAATAAATTAATTAACACCTACTTAATGAATTGGTTTAGGCCAATTAATCCCTAATAGCATTTCCTCTAATATTTAAATCATGCATCACCTTTGATCTTTTTCAATTTAATACTAGTCATTAAATCTATCTACATGGATTCAAATATAAACTTGTTATCATTACCATGTGTTTCCTTTCATTCTATGCTCCAACATGTGTGAGCATGACACCTTATCCCATTCCTTGCTCACATATGTGCACCTCAACCTTACCATGCTCCCAAACGTGTGAGCATGTTAACCTTATCAACACTTTTCTCACGTATGTTTGAGCATGTTAACCTCATCCACACTTTTCTCACACATGTGTGAGAATTATATCTTGGAGGCATGATAAGTCTCCACCTCATCCCTTGACCTTTTGAAATATCTCCACTCCTTTGCTCAGATGTGTGTGAGCATATCTCCCACACATATCATCTTTCTCACACATGTGTGAGCATGCCTAGCGCTTACACCTCATGTGACACTTTTCAAAATAATACAACTTCAATCTATGTCTCCATCTTTCTCAAATGTTAGCCATCCATTAACATTGCATCCTATTCCTTAATTTTTCTCATAAAATTCTATAAATTGAAGGCCTCCCCTTCCATTTTATAATCCACTTTTCATCCTATCATTATGTTATCCATTTGATTACCTACCTTCACACTATCATCATCTCATTTTCTCAATCAATCATCCTAATCCTACTATCATGTTGTTGATCTACTAAGCAACCATATTCCACTATCAATCTATAACAAAGAACATATCAAGTGGAGCATTGGGTGTACTTTATTTCTGCTCAATCAAAGGAGAAAAAAGAAAAAAGGTATAAGTGTCCATTTGGTATATTTGAATCCTTGTATTTCATGCTTTATTTTTCTCTTGTCTTCATGTGTATAACAATTCAACCTTTGATCATACTTTCTTTCATTTTATATGTAAAACATTCTTAGTCTATTAATCTATCTTTGGATGAAATCAATATACCCCTTCAATACACATATTTTCAAATATTAAAATCATATTTATTTTAAATAATCTATATATATATTCATAAATATTCTAAATTATATAATTGAAATAGTGTATTAACCTTTTTTAACTATAATTTAACTATATGAAAATTTATTTTAAGTATATCCATATTTATTATTTTTAAATTTAAAGTTAAATTTTAATTACCTACACAATGTATTAAAATAGTATGAATTTGATACATGTTAGACCATGTTTCTTTTTATAAGTTTCAATTACTTTAAAAAAAAAATAAAAAAAAATTAAAGATTGTATTATATTGGTCATGGACTAACAAAAGGTTTCAAAACGTATCATTGACCTCCCTAAATATAGTGAAGTAATTTCACTATGAATTTAGTGACTTATAAAATTGTAATAAATATAATATTAATTAATTTAAAAAAATAAATTTAATGCTTTAGAAAATGTGTTAAACAATTTTACAACCAATCTGTTGAGAGTTCATTTTCAATTAATTAGATTATTGAGAATTTATATTTTGAATATTTTTGTTAAAATAGTTGGATATAAACTTTGTAAAAGATGTATATTTATTTTATAAAAGAAAATTTTAATATATAATTGGTTCAAGAGTATATCTCATAATAACCGATTAAACAAACTTGATTACAATAGTGTTTGCCTAAAGGAAAACACTAATATTAAATCTATAACTAAATGAAAGGAATTAGGTGTTTTAAGAATTTCAATGAAGATTTGATGTTAAAATTCTTCATTAAGATATGAAAATTTGTAGTTCTTAGATTGATGCATGTCTCAAAATTAAAGTAGATGTAGAAAATTTTAAGGATTAATTATTAACATTATGAACTTGATCCCTGCTTGTGGATCTTAAGTGGTAAAATATAGAATTCCAAAACTTTCTTTCTCTAATTTACAATATCTAATGTATATGGTAAGTGTTGCAATGTTTATAAACACCTTGTAACAACTTCACTCTTACTATACAATAAATACTTAGACTTTTATCATAGAAGTAAATAAATATATGCTTAAAAATAGGATAGAAATTTTTTTCATTTACATACATCATTTTATGCACATGACCAAAATATGAATGAATAATATAATCTTTGAATTTGAACTAAATTAAATTCAACTTGAAAAATAAGTCAAAACTTTGAAATTGCAATTTATCTGTGAAATTCTTTCAAGTATACAAGTTTATAAAATACAATAAATGATACAAGGTCAAGTCTTCCTTATCTGAAAAATGTTTCTATTTCACAAGACTTGGCATCATCATCTACAAGAGGGAGAGCATCACTCAAGAACTTTACCTCCAACCACAAACTAGCAGTCTCCCACACACCTTCCAACTGGAAGTGGCCCTACCCTTCAGGAAGAGTATAGATAAAGGAACCAACAAGTATGACATTTGAGTTCTAGTGTTATTTCCTATATATACCAATCAACCATACAACTTTAGACATATCTAACTAAGTATGACCAATTTGACTAGATATGCAATTTGGAGCACAATGAATTGACTAATACAAGTAGAGGCTTTTTCATTACTTATGTCAAATATTTGAAATATATTACACACTTCATTAGGAAGTGAAGTCATAAGTTCACACACCTCTAACTCAACTTGGAAACAAATTTGACCTAAGATTTAACACATGACCAATTGGTTGACTGCTTGTCTAACCTTTCTTAAGGATATTAAATATAAAAAGTATAACACTAAAAACGGCAAACTTAATAAGATGGAAATGTTTTCCTGACATTGAACATCCATGTTACGTACTTGCAACATCTTGGGACTTGGATACTACCACTTGTTCACAAGTACTTGCACTCAAACCTTAAGAGTAAACTACTATCCTATTTTCATTCACAAATGGTTTATAATATTTTCAAACGATGTCATTGACTCGAGACACTTTGCCTTACACATAAATTCTTGTCAACTTGTCAAATAAGTAAATTAAAATAGTATTGTTCATCAATAAAAAGGTAACTTCTTTAAAAAATAGTTCATATGTCTCTATGTTTTTTCCTCCCGAATTTTTTCACAAGAACACAATAATAATGCTAGTAGTAGTAAAGTATATAATACCAAATTATTTTATCTTAAAAAGTACTACATTGAGGTGTTTAAAATATTTTAACAAATCAAATTATAAAATTGATTTCTTTTAGACAACTCAAGAATAAGCATTAAGATTATCTTATAAATTTATAAATACATAACATAAAATATCTTTTACACATTCTCTCTCTCTCTCTATATATATATCAAATTGGAAATATAATTTCTTGAGAAAAATGAAATAAAACATTTAAATTATCACAACTGAGAAATAAAACTCTTCGTTATTATCCATTGCAGATTGAAATAAAGATTAAATAAATTTTTGCACAAATCTTAAAAATCAAACAATATATTCTATTATTTCAACTCAATGATTCATCATAAATAACTATTCTTTTAACTTTTAAAATCTGAAAACTCTTAGAATAAAACTAAAAAAATTCACAGGAAAATAAAGTAGGAAAGCATACCTAAGACACTCTTTGTTTCTACACTTTTAGAGATCTATCAATGCACAGTAACAGTGATCGGCCCAGCTGTTCCAGGAAACTTCAACTATGTTCTACTATTGCAAGATAATAATCCTCAAAGATAAAATGCTCTCCTTCTCACTAACCTTGCCCTCTCAATGAATAAAATGAAACTCCTCAATATCATGTAATGGATCATTCCTCCTTTTACTCACTAAAGTTACGACCTTCCTCCACTTCACCGTTATTATTAAATTCTAACTGTAACATTAATGTTTAGTCACCACCCCCTTATGCTCATTAAAAATGCATTCTATTGTTAGTAAAAATATCCACTTAGTGGCTTGTACATGCCACTTTTGTGGTATTAACAATGGCTTTAATGCCATTTAAAATTCCTACTTAAAAATGAGGCTTTAAGCCTCAAAAATTGTTGGTAAATGTAAACAGATTTAAATTAATTTTTTTGGCAATCTTATATATATATTTTTAGATAATAGTTGATTTGACTTTACATAATAAGGTTGGTGAAACGAAGAGATAAAAATGATATTTATTTATCTCTTCATTCTTATCGAAATAGACTATGTCAAAATATTCAACAAGGCTTAACCTATCCTTATGACTTGATCCAAATTTAGACAAAATACAAAATTGAATCAACAATAGGACTACGTACTTACCCAAACTGATTACTTAGACCTATGCAAGTGTGTTCATCTAATTTGGCATAAACCTATTTATTTTCAAAGTATATACTCCTCTTTTGGGTGATACTTTCCCTCTCCCTTTGGAGGGTAAGAATCTAATCCTGCATTTCACTTAGAAATCTAATCAAATAGTTAGCATGTTATTAAACACAACATCATCATAATCTTGATTAATAATATTAGTATTAAAACTGAAACACATTGCATTGCATTTAATTTCATCAAAATGTCAAATAACATATAATCATTTACTGATATCAAAACACATTTTAACATAAAAAGTTAAAAGTAATTTATAAAACAAACTCAGGTTAACACACCTTAAATGAATATATCAAATCCCTAGGGTCAAGTTCTCTTAAATCAAACCCATAGTTCAAATGGTTTTATGCTAAGTGAATATTTCAAGACCATACATAAAAATGTAAGTGGTATGTTTATATGGACATGATATAGATTATAAATCTTGTATTTGTTTTAAAACTTAATGTACTCTAGATAGTCCTTTTAGTCCTCTTGTGTCTATGTGATCCTCTATATGAATAATTGGCACATTAATTATCCTTAATTACCAAGCCATAACATGTTGCACAAATGTGTACTAATTTAGCTTAATGGCTAATGAGAAATGGTGGGAAATTTTGAATTTGAATTTGATCATTTTGATATTAGGATTCATTACCGCATACTCATGATCATTCTCAAGTAACATAGAAATGAACTTGGGAAAGGAAGTAATGATCTTGAGGCAAGGACAAATGTATGAGAGTACACATGAATTTGGGTGAAATAATGATGTCAATAGTGGCATAGTGTGATAGTTAAATTATGGTGTTGTTATTCTTTATGTCAAGGTTTAAACCCCATTGGGATGTTATTTTTTATTATTTATATTGGGGTGAATTCCCTCATTTGTGACCTCGCCATTTCATAGCTTCAAGTCAAAAGTGTTTACCCTTGTCAAAAAATAGGTGTAATAATGAGAGCTAAATGCAGATTGTATGTGAATTGGTGTAATTGGGAGAAAGTAGGAACAAATAGGGATACAAATATAACCAAAACCTAGCACAAGAATTTTTTCCACTTGTTAACATGTAATTCTATTAAAAACCTTCCCAAAGGTTGGTACAAAATTAAATGTGAATCAACATCGGTATTTCCATTTTCACCATTACACTTTTTACACTTTAAGGTTGATACAAATCTATCAAGAGCATGTATTTCAAAGTATGCGAGCATTTTCAATCAACATGAAAAGTAAATATTTTAGACATAATCTATATATAGTAGTAGACTAGTCTTGGATCTTTTAGGTATGCTCCTTGTTGTGAGTATTCCATATAAACCTATGAAATAAAAAAAGGATAAAAAATAAGTAACATAATTTGTGCAACTAAAATAGAAAAAACAATAAATTATTCAATTATCTACAAAAATGAGAAGTAGGGAGAGGGGATTACAAATTCTACCTACATATGAAAAGTGATACAATAATTATCTATTTAACGGACTAATGTGATGTGGTGTACATTAAATACATCTATGCAATATGATGCTACTTGATTGTGTAAATTTAATACATGACACATTCAATATGGGGCACAATAAAACTCCAATTTGATAACACAATATGCACTCCACTTAATTACAAGTATGTAATGTGATCAAGATCTATCTAGGAATTTTCCAATAGTGGTATGGTGTGATGGTTAAGTTGTTGTGTTATTATTCTTGTCATCAAGGTTTAAACCCTATTGGGGGTCTAATTGTTGAGAATTTATATTAGGGATGAGGTCCCCCATTTGTGAGCTCACAGTTCATAGTTCTGGGTCAAAAGAGTTTACCCCTCTTAATAAAAAAATACCTATCTAGGATTCACTACCTCAAATCTAAACAATAAGAGTGTTAGTGTTAGTGATAATACACGTTCCCTTTATAATGGTTGTAACCAATGGATGCAAGGAATCAGATAAGAGAGAAATAAGATGCATGATAAAGCAATTAAATAATCAAATAATATAAACATATAAAAATATAAACCATCATGTAGCATGTAAAAGTATGCACACATGTGAATAAATGTATAGAGAACACAGTTTGGTGATGATCATAAAGGCATGTATGAAAGGCTGCCCTTGGTATAGGCAAATAAAAATTAGGGAATATCACTATAGGATAAATAAAAATCATATAAGCATCGTGAAAATGTAATAAATAGATAGGGTTGTGGTTATAAATGGGTAGGATATATAGGGTAAGTGTACAAAGATGAGGGGCCAAAAAGGGCTCTTAAGTGGCCACTTTTTTTTTGAAATTAGGAAATACTAACCTTGGATGAGAATTTGAGGATAGTTACACTCAAAATTTGAAGATGCAACAAAAAAAAGGGTCATAGTGCTCCGAGTATGCTTTCTAAAAGTTACTATTTTTTTTTAAAAAGGTAGAGATTAAGGGGTTAAAAAAAGGGAGCCACAAAAATTGGTGTTGTTTTTGTCAAAAAAATATAACATAGTGCATGTTGTGTCTCCCTCAAAAGGTTAACTTTTTCTTAGTATTTTTAAAATCTCTTCAGTGAGAAATTAGCTAATAGTATGTAGTTTATGCAGCTTGTTTTTTCTAATATTTTTTTTATGAATAAATGACTTTTTACTAATTTTGAAAGTGGATACATCCTGAAAAAATAGAAATTTGGCTGTGTTACCCCTATAATTTTTGTAAACTAATAGAATATCATTTTTTTTAATATGTGTATAATGTCTAGTTTATAAAAATGTAATTTATTTAAAATTTCAATGAATGGTTAAAAAATAAAGTAAGAAATAGAAAACATTGGTTTTTGACAAAAAACAGACACACAAACAAAATAAATTAAAGATGAAAGCCTTAACATAGTCAAAATGTGAAAAAATTACATTGTTAAATATCTAAGAGAGAGCTTAACATTACCTAGGTGTTTATTTTACTCAGCCTTGAAACACATGCAAACCTGATGGTTAGCACAAATGAGATTATGTGAAATTTTGTAGAATATGCAGAAACACGTTTTTGCGTGTTGGAAAGACTCTCCAAGCCTTTGGATTGGAAATCTAAAGAAAATCCAAGCCAAAGGCTTGGGGATTCCCAAAGCAAGGCATAATGCGAGTACATTATAATGTGCTCACGTTATATCACATTTTTAACATAACATGAGTGTGTTATAACGTGCTTGTATTATGTCTTGCTTTATGTTTTGGATTTCCAAAGCTAGGCATAACATGAGTGCATTGTAATGTGCTCATGTTATGGCTCACTTGAAATTATTTTTGTGTAAGTTTTTTAAATTTATGTTTGTATATATATATTTTTATGTATGTATGTTTATGTGCCTGAATGTATATGTATGTATGTGGAACAAACAAAAATAGGGTTTGGGGGATTGAAAGTAAAAATGGGTTCACCAAAATGATAGTAAATAACCCTATTCTCCACTATTTCATTCAGGAAATGAGATCCAACAGTCAAATTATTGTCAAACAAAAGGTGAGTCAAATCAAGGTATGAATCTACAAATTTCCCTTTTATGCAAGGACGGGGGTATGAGTCAAACAACACTTTGGGGAGAAAGATTAAAAATACCAAATAAACTCCAAATTTCAAGCTTCAAAGTGCATCTAGTAGATTAAACTCAATTCTTATGGAAGCAACAATCAAATTATAGATCTAAGAAAGGGAAAGTAATGTGTACCAATCACCAAAAGTGTTTCTTCAAAGCAAGTTGGGGACTCATTTTCCCTATGTCGAATGGGTTTTGGATAGGGCTCATGAAAATATGTTCCTGGGTTTTGTCTTGATATGTCTGCACTCCCAGATTCTTGAAGCTCAAGGTCAAAAAAAATAAAAATCGTGTAGGCCAGTTTCCTTGAAATTGCAAGATTGATGACAACTTTGACAACATTACAATTTTTCTGTTTAAGAGATCTTCCACCTAAAATCTGCAAACACACATTAAGAGAAAAAAAAAAAAAAAATTGTTAGGTGAATGGGGGTTTTCCTTGGTCAAACCCCATTTTGGTAACTAAACCTTGTAATGAAATAAAATAGCATGAAGGAATGATGATGAACAAATGTAATGTCACAACTCACTAAACCCTTGTTTGAACCTTGGATTATGGATCTGCAACTTGCATGGAATGGCTTCAATGGATGTAGATCTTGATCATGAAACTTGATTTGAAAGAATGCCTTTGAATGCTTGAATGGATCTTGAACACTACTTCAACATAATAGCTCAAATATCATGCATGATGAAAGTAGAATTTGACATGATAATGGAATCTTGATATTTGCAATAATTCTTCTACAAATCTTATCTTGAATGCCTTGAAAATTCTCTTGAATTGATCTTGAAATGCACTTGTTAAATATTAGGATGCTTGAATCAAACTTTCTAGGTGAAACATAGTGAAATGAATTCTTATTTATACATATGTTAACATTAATTCTCAAAATTCAAATAACATAAGATGACATGTGAATACACATTTTAAATCATTTAAAAACCACCAAAAACATATTTGAAATTTAGGTCCTAGGCCTAAGGGAGGACCCATTTTCCCTTGGGCGAATGGGTCCTAGGTCACTTACCTAAGACACACATTCTCCAATGTTAAGTGTTATGTTATGGTATTGATGAATGTCCATTTTTACCTTTCAGAAATCACAATTAATTGGGCTTGTATTTAAATTAAAGGGGAAAATTAAGGCATAATTAACCTCAATTAATTAATAAATCCCTAGATAAGTGTGAAAGTGTAAAGGTATGCCTTACAACACCATAAATAAGGCATAATTAAGTCCATTTAAATTAAAAGGACCTAAACTTAATGTGAATATGTAAAACATATTACAACACTAAATTAAGGCATAATTTAGTCCTTTTTTATTAATATTATTTCCCAAATTAAGTGTGAAAAAGGGATACTTTTTCCTACACTACAATATGTATGTATGTCTAAATGTATGTGTGTATGTATGTATGTATGTATGTATGTATGCTTGTATGTATGTATGTATGTGTGTATGTATGTATGTGTGTATGTTTGTATGTATGTATGTATGTAGGGGTTTTGGGTTTAGGGTATATAAGGGTGAGGGTATAGGGTATAGGGATGAGGGTTGAGGTTGTAGGGTTTAGGGTTTAAGGTATAGGGTTAAGGGTTGAGGTTTTATAGTTGAGGGATAATATTTAGCTCGTTGAGTGTATAATATTAAGTGTGTAAGGTATAGGGATCGAGGTTTAGGATATTAGGTTTAGTTTTTATGGTATGGATCGAGGGTATAAGGCATAGGGTGAAGGTTTGAGATTGTATGGTTTAGGGTTTAAGTATAGGGTTGAGGGACAATATTCAAGGTTTAGGGTATAAGGGTGAGGCTATGGGGTATAGGGATGAGGGTTGAGGTTGTAGGGTTTAGGGTCTAAGGTATAGGGTTGAGGATTGAGAGATTAGATCTTATTGATAGGGTTGAGGATATAGGGTTGAGGGTTAAGGGTTTATAGTTGATGGATAATGTTCAAGGTTGAGTATAGAAGGTATAGGGTCGATGGTTTATAGTTGAGGGATAATGTTCAAGGTTGAGTGCATAAGGTATAGGGTTCAAGTTTTATGTTTGAGTGTATAAGGTATAGGGATGAGGCTTGAGGGATTAAGGATTTTTTATAGGGTTGAGGGAATAGAGTTGTGGGATAATGTTTAGGGCTGAGTGTCCAAGGTTAAGTGTATAGGGTATAGGTCCATTAGAGTTTAAGATATTGGGTTGGCAGATTAGGGCTTCAGTATAGGGTTGAGGGTTGAGGTTTTAAGGTGTATGGTTTAGGGTTTAGGATTTATGATTTATTGTTTAGGGTTTAGGATTTTAGGGTAAAAGGGTTGAGGGTTTAGGGTTTAAGGATTGAGGGATTAAGGTTGAGGGTTGAGGGTTTAAGGGTTGATGGCTTAGGGTTTAAGGGATAAGGGATATGGGTTTAAGGGTTGAGGGTTTAGGGTTTAGGGTTTAAGGGGTTAGGGAATGGGTTTAAGGGTTGAGATTTGAGGGATTAGGGTTTAAGGTATAGTGTTGAAGGTTTATGGTTGAGGGTTGAGGGATTAAGGTTTAAGGGTTAAGGGTTTAATGGTTAAGGGTTTACATTTTAAGGGTTAAGGGTTTAAGGGATTAAGTTTTAAGGGTTGAGGGTTAAGAGATTAGGGTTTAAGGTATAGGATTGAGGGATTAGGGTTGAGGGTTGAGGGTTGAGGTTTTAAGGGTTGAGGGTTGATGGATTAGGGTTTAAGGGTTGAGGGTATAGGGTTGAGGTTTTAATGTATAGAGTGGAGGGTGGAGGGTTGAGGGTTGAGAGTTTAAGGGTTTAGGGTTTAGGTTTTAAGGTTTGAGCTTTGAGGGCTAAGGTTTTAAGGGTTGAGGTTTGAGAGTTTAGGGATAGGAATTAGGGTTGATGGTTGAGGGATCAGGGTTTAAAGGTTGAGGGTTGAGGGTTGAGGGATTAGGGTTTAAGGTATAGGTTTGAGGGTTGAGGGTTGAGGGTTTAAGGGTTTACGGTTTGAGGATGGTTTAGGGTTTAGAGTTTTTAAGGGTTGAGGATTAAGATATTAAGGTTTAAGATATAGGGTTGAGGGATTTAGGTTGAGGGTTTAATGTATAGGTTAGAGGGATCAAGGTTCAAGGTTCAAGGTTGAGGGATTAGGGTTGAGGTTATAGGGTTGAGGGTATAAAGTTGATGGATTAGGGTTGAGGGTATAAGGTTGATAAATTAGGGTTGAGGGTTGAGGGTTGAGGGTTTAGGGTTGAGGTTTTAAGGGTTGAGGGTTGATGGATTAGTGTTTAAGGGTTGCGGGTTTCAGGGTTGAGGGTTTAGGGTTTAAGGTATAGGGTTGAGGGTCTAATATATAGGGTAGAGGGTTTAGGGTTGAGGGATTAAGGGTTTAAGGGTTGAGGGTTGAAGGATTAAGGGTTTAAGGTATAGGGTTCAGAGATTAGGGTTGAGGGTTTAATGTATAGGATAGAGGCTTGAGTGTTAAGGGATTAGGATTTAAGGGTTGAGGGTTTAAAGGTTAAATGTTTAGAGATTAGGGTCAAGGTTTTAGGGTTTAAGGTATAGTGTTGAGGGATTAGATTTGAGGGATTAAGGGTTTAAGGTATAGGATCCAGGGATTAGGGTTGAGGGATTAAGGGTTTAAGGTATAGGGTCGAGGGATTAGAGTTGATAATTTAATGTGTAGGGTAGAGGGTTGAGGGTTTAAGAGTTTAATGGTTTAATGGTTTAAGGGTTTAAGGGTTGAGGTTTTAATGTATATGGTAGAGGGTTAAGGGTTGAGGGTTGAGTTTTTAAGGGTTTAAGGGTTGAGGGATTAAGGGTTTAAGGGTTGAGGGTTGAGGGATTATGGGTTTAAGGTGTTCAAGGGATTAGTGTTGAGGGTTTAATGTATAGGGTAGAGGGTAAAGGGTTGAGGGTTGAGGGGTTATGGTTTAATGGTTGAATGTTGAGGGATTAGGGTCGAGGGTTGAGGGTTTAAGGTATAGGGTTGAGGGTATAATGTATAGTGTATAGTGTAGAGGGTTTACAGTTGATGATTCAAGGTTGAGGGATTAAGGATTTAAGAGTTGACGGTTGAGGGATTAAAGGTTTAAGGTATAGGGTTGAGGGATTAGGTTTTAGGGTTTAAGGTTTAAGGGTTGAGGGTTGAGGGTTGAGGGTTGAGGGTTAAGGGTTGACGATTGAGGGTTGAGGGTTTAAGGGTTGAGGGTTGAGAGTTGAGGGTTTAATGGTTGAGGGTTGAAGGTTTAGGGTTTAGGGTTTAAGGTTTGAGGTTTTAAGGGTTGATTGTGTATGGTTTAAGTGTTGAGGGTTAAGGGATTAGGGCTGAGGGTTTAAGGTTTAATGGTTGAGGGTTTAAGGGCTTAGGGTTTAAGGTTGAGGGTTTAGGGTTGAGGGTTTAAGGGTTGAGGGTTGAGGGTTTAGGGATAGGGATTAGGGTTGAGGGTTGAGGGATTAGGGTTTAAGGGTTGAGGGTTGAGGGATTAGGTTTTAAGGGTTGAAGGTTGAGGGATTAGGGTTTAAGGTATAGGGTTGAGGGTTGAGGGTTAAGGGTTAAGGGTTTAAGGTTTGAGGGTTGAGGGTTTAGGTTTTAGGGTTTGAGGGTTCAGGGTTTAGGGTTTAAGGGTTGAGGGTTGAAGGATTAGGGTTGAGGGTTGAGGGTTTAAGGGTTCATGGTTGAAAGATTAGGGTTGAGGGTTGAGAGTTTAAGGGTTGAATGTTAATAGATTATTGTTTAAGGTATAAGGTCAAGGTATTAGGGTTGAGGGTTGAGGGATTAAGGTTGATGGTTTAGGGTATAGGGTTGAGGGTTGATGGATTGGGGTTTAAGGGTTAAGTGTTGAGGGATTAGGATCAAGGGTTGAGGTTTTAGGGTTTAAGGTATAGGGTTGATGGATTAATGTTGAGGGTCTAATGTATAGGGTAAAGGGTTTATAATTGAGGGTTTAAGGTTGAAGGATTAAGGGATTAAGGGTTTAGGGTTGATGGATTAAGGATTTAAGGTATAGGGTCAAGGGATTAAGGTTGATGGTTTTAAAGTAGAGGGTTGAGGGCTTAGGGTTTAAGGGTTGAATGTTGAGGGATTAGGGTCGAGGGTTGAGGTTTTAGGGTTTAGGGTTTAAGGTATAGGGTTGAGGATTAGGGTTGATGGTAAAATGTATAGGGTAGATGGTTTATATTTGAGGGTTTAGGGTTGAGGGATTAAGGGTTTAAGGTATAGGATCAATGGATTAGGGTTGAGTGTTTAATGTATAGGGTTGAGGGTTGAGGGTTGAGGATTGATGGTTGAGGGTTTAAGGGTTGAGGGTATGGGGTTTAGTGACTAGGGTATATGGTTGAGGGTTGAGGAATTAAGGGTTTAAGGGTTTAGGGTTGAGGGTTGAAGGTTGAGGGTTTAGGGATAGGGATTAGGGATGATGTTTGATGGATTAGGGATTAAGGGTTGAGGTTTGAGGGATTAGGGTTTAAGGTATAGGGTTTAGGGTTAAGTGTTGAGGGTTTAAGGGTTGAGGGTTTAAGGTTTGAGGTTCTAGGGTTTAGGGTTTGGGGTTCAAGGATCAAGGGTTTAAGGGTTGAGGGTTTAGGGTTTAGGGATTAGGGTCAGGTTGAGGGTTTAAGGGTTGATGGTTGAGGATTTAAGGGTTGAGGATTTAAGGGTTTAGGGTTTAAGGGTTGAGGGTTTAAGGGATCAGGGTTTAAGGGTTTAATGTATAGTGTTGAGGGATTATGGTTGAGGGTCTAATGCATAGGGTAGGTGGTTTATATTTGAGAGTTCAAGGTTGATGGATTCAGGGTTTAAGGGTTGATGGTTGAGGGATTAAGTGTTTAAGGAATAGGGTTAAGAGATTAGGGTTGAGGGTTTAAGGTTGAGGGTTCAAGGGTTGAGGTTTTAAGGACTGAATATTGAGGGATTAGGTTCGAGGGTTGAGGGTTTAGGTTTAAGGGTTGATGGTTGAGGGATTAAGTGTTTAAGGAATAGGGTTAAGAGATTAGGGTTGAGGTTTTAATGTGTAGGTTAGAGGGTTGAGGGTTTAAGGTTGAGGGTTCAAGGGTTGAGGTTTTAAGGACTGAATGTTGAGGGATTAGGTTTGAGGGTTGAGGGTTTAGTTTTTATGGTTTAGGGTTGATGGATTAGGGCTGAGAGTCTAGTGTATAGGGTAAAGGTTTTACAATTTAAGGTTCGAGGTTGAGGGATTAAGGGTTTAAGAGTTGAGGGTTTAAGGGTTAAGGGTTGATGGATTAAGGGTTTAAAGTATAGGGTCAAGGGATTAGGGCTAAGGATTTAATGTATAGGATAAAGAGTAGAGGGTAGAGGTTTTAAGGGTTTAAGGGTTAAGGGTTTAAGGGTTTACTATTTAAGGGTTGAGGCTTGATGGATTCAGGGTATAAGGCATAGGGTGAAGGGTTAAGGATATAGGGTATATGGATGAGGGTTAAGGTTTGTCGTTGTAGGGTTTAGGGTTTAAGGTATAGGGTATAGGGTTGAGGGTTGAGGTTTGAAGGATTGAGGATTGAGGGATTGAGGGTATAACATATAGGGATGATGGTTGAGGTTAATGTAGGTTTTAGGGTATAAGTTTAAGGTATAGGGATGAGGATTGAGGTTGTAGGGTTTAGGGTTTAAGGTATAGGATTTAGGGTATAGGGTTAAGGTATAGGGTATAGTGTTAATTATTGAGGGCATGGGGTAGAGTGTTAAGGTATAGGGTATAATATCTATGGTTTACAGTTTATTGATTTGGTGAAATTTTGAAATTTCAATGCAGTAGTACTTAAATTTCAGGGAAAAAATTATGGTGAAACTTCATATAACACACAAAATGAGACATACATAGCACTTAAAAGATGTCATAATTTCTCAAAGAATTGTCTCATATATGTACCTCAATCTAATCCAACCCCCTATTGATACATGATAACAATTAGAAAACCTTTATAAAATAAAATTTATCAAAACATGAGCATGCTTTGAAAATTTTGAAATTTTTTCATGTAGTGTAGGAAAAGGTATCCATTTTTCACACTTAATTTGGTAATAATTAATAATAAAATAAGCCTAATGTTGCCTTAATTTAGTGTTGTAATATGTTTTTCATATTCAAATTAATTTTAGGGCCCTTTTAAACTAAATGGACTTAATTGTGCCTTATTTAGGGTGTTGTAAGATGTATCTTTACACTTTCATACTAATCTAGGGATTTATCAATTAATTGAGGTTAATTTTCCTTTATTGGCCCCTTTAATTCACATCCAAGCCTAATTAAATGCAAATTCCAAGAGATAAAACCCAACATTAGTGGGTCCTCACATAGAACTAGGACCCTATTTCTGCATAATGTTTAACATTGTCCAATGTGTGCCTTGGGTAAGTGGCCTAGGACCCATTCACTCTATGGTGAATGGGTCCTCACTTAGACCTAGGACCCCTCTTTGAAATATGTTTTTGGTGGTATTTTAATGATTTCAAATCTATAATTCAATGTCAGCTTGTGATATTTGAATTTTGGGAATTAATGTTAAGATATGTATAAATAGGGTCATTTGACTATGTTTCATCCTAGAAATTTTATGCGACTTCATGATATCAAGTTAGAGAATTATTGAGAGCATTCAAGATCATTTATAAGGAATTCAAGGGAAGAATTATTGAAGATTATTGCAGCAATCAAGATTCCTTTGCCATGTCAAAGATGGATTCTATCATGCATGCCAAGTTTGAGCTCATATGGTGATGTAGTGTTCAAAATAAAATCAAGCATATCAAAGGAATTGTTTCACATCAAGTTTCAAGATCAAGATCTACATTCATTGAGGCCACTTCATGCTAGTATGTAGATTTGTTATCCAAGGTTCAAATAAGGATTGGTGATTTGTGAAATTGTTGTTCATTCATCATTCCTTCTTTCACATTTCATTTTATTTCAAGGTTTAATTACCAAAATGGGGTTTGACCAAGGAAAACCCTTATTCCCTAACAAACAACATTTTTATCCCTTTTATGTGTGATTAAATATTTTAGGTTGAAGATCAAATGGGGAACAAAATTGAAGAAAGTTGCAAGTTGCAAGAAAAGTTGTCGAATCACAAAAATTGGTCTATAGGATTTATTTTCAGCTTTTTGATAGTGAACAACTAGAATATGGGAGTGGAGACCTGGTAGAAGAGAACCCAAAAAGCATTTTCCAAGAGCCCTAGCTAGGACCCATTCACCATAGGGTGAATGAGTCCTCAACGAGGTCTAAAAAAGCATCTTTGGTGATAGGTACACATAATTTAACCCTTTCCAGATCTACCTTTTCACTATTGTTTGGGTTAGATTTGATTATTGTTTCTCATTTACACTTTGTAACACATATTTTGAATGAAATAGTGGGAAATAGGTGCATCATAGATTTTCATTTTCCCCACCCTATTTTTCATCATTTCACTATGGTGAACTTGACCTTTTGAACCTGATTTTGATTTTGGATCCCTCTTTCATCCTAGATTTAGATCTTATAATCATTTGCATCTCTTTATATTGAATTAGGTCTCATTTAGGGTGTCTAATTTTCATTCAACTTTTTATTTCATTTAAGGGATTTAGGATTGCATATTCTTCATTAACTTTAAATCTGAAAAATGAAAAAAAAAAACAATCATATTGCATATCATTAGCATATCATTGCATCATATCAACTTGCAGTTGAAAATTGAAACAAAATTGCATATCAAATTAGGTGTTCTAGGCTATTATTTTGTCACATTTTTCACCTGCATTTCACATTGAATTTCATAGAAAAATCAAATTGAAACTTGTTTTAAAAAATATAAATCTAAAAACCATTGAAAAAGACTCAAAAATCTATAAAACTTTATTTCAAAACCCTCATCTAGGACCCATTCACCCTATGGAAAATGATTCCATGATCAGGTCATATTATAATTTTCTAGGCATTAAAATATTCATTTCTACATTCCTATTTAATGTTTTCAGATTTTTGTTTCCGTTTGAAGAATTTTTGTTTCATCAATTTTATCATATCTAGCTTAGTTTGGTAAATTTAATGCATTGTTTGATTTCAAAATTGCATTTACAAGCAGGGAAAACTTTATTGGTGAATCTTTGCCAATTGGCGAATTCTAGGAATTGGGCAATTCGAAATTGGCGAATTTACCATACCCAACAGGGTGTTCAAATTACTTAGATTTTACAAACTATCGGTCCAATGCATGTCCACTCGCCAAAATTTTTTTTTACAAGGCATGTTTAGGCAATAAATTCGCCATAACAGACTACGCATTTCCAATGGAATGATTAATATTTTCGCCAACAATACTAGGGAACATGTCATAAAACACCAACATATTCGCCAACACTATTAAAACAACATTATATGAGGACCCCTTTCACCAATTAAAATTTACAAATATTTGCTTGTGAAGACCCATTTCGCCAATTAAAATTTATAAATAGTTTCTTATGAGGACCTATTTCACCAATAATATTTAAAAATAATTACATTTGAGGACACATTTTGCCTTGAAAATTACAAATTATCGTTGTATAAGAATGTAGGATTCGCCAAATTTTTAACATACCATTTAAAAATATCGTGGAATTCATCAAATATAGATTAATATAAATACAATTCAAACTGTTACTTATTCTTACACATTTTGGTTAGTTCTGAGGTTCTACTTCTCGATTTAGAAGTCAGTGAAAGCCGAAAACTTAGACTTAAAGGTGAGTGATCATTTCTTCATATTGTTATTAATTATTAGTTATAATAATAAGATTTATTTATCTATTTTCCATTCTTTCTTTAGTCTCAAACATGATTTTGAGTAGGGAATGGGATCTATATTCTATATCGATCTATCCTTCTTAAACAAGAAGACATTTTTTGCCAACTTTTATTCGAAGTGAGAAATCAATATGTCAAGCAGCAAGGATAAGACTCTTGAGGGTAATGAAGAGACTGGGAGGCCATCAAAATGCCCAAAATGTGGATGTACCATACAGTCTTACTTTGGAATTGGCAAAGCTTATAATCCATTAGATCAAGGTGGAGCTACATCATCAACTCTTCCACCAAATATTATTGAAGATGGCATTGACAATACCTCACTATCACAGGAAGATCAAGGTGAGATTGTCATTGAGTCAAATCAAAATGTATCAAATGAGGATGGAAATATTGCAGAAGATGTTCCAAAGGATACCCTGGTTAGCCAAAATGAGATAATTGACTTGGATGAGCAAGATTTTGGTAGCAAGAAAATAAAAGGAAAATCAAAATTGGGGCATGAGTGGAAAATCACAAGGAATTTCCAAATTGGTTGGTTGTTGAAGTACCCATTCCTTGAACCAGTGGGGGTATCAAACGAAAATGATATTGAAAGGGAAAAAAAGGTCAAATATAATATTTTTAGTTGGAAATGTGGAAGATGCAAGACGATGGAGCTAAAGCTTCATACTATTGAAAAGCATATTGGTAAAGTTTATGAAAAATAAATTATAGACGAAAAGGAACAATCAGTTGTAGAATGGAAATCAAAGGAAGAATGTCTTCATGTTAAGTATGTCGCAAATTATGGTGAGCATAACCATAGAATGTTGAAGATAAAAAAATATGAAGGTACACTTGAGGCTCATTTTGGAAAATTCATGGTAGTAGAAAATCTGTCAAAAAATATTTAGATGAGTGTTGTTTTTCATATTTTGTCCAGGGGGCATCCTATGATAGACTACCTAGAATATTTTGATTTATTATCTTATTTGAGTGTTCCCCACTTTCCCTTCTCACATTGTTTAGTAAACATTGGATGGGAATGGGTGAACTATCTTGCTACAGTGAAAAAGAAAGATTTAAAGGAGAAAGTAAAAGAGTCAAATTTCATTGCATTATCTTTAGATGAAGTTACTATGGTAGACAATACTTATTGGGTTTGTATGAATTTGTATACTATAGAACAACATGTTCATTGAGCTCATCTTCTTTGTGTTCATAAAATGAAGGACAATTCAATATCGTGGAATCTATTTGAACTAGTCAAGAAATCTTTGAATGAAATTGCAGGTATGGATGAGTTGAAATTTTCCGAAAAGTTGGTGTGTGTAGGAGTTGATGGAGCTGCAGTGATGCAAGGTCAAAGGAGCGATTTTTACACAAAGTTACAAACTAATTGTGCACCATACATGCTTGGAATTCACTTCATGGCCCACAAAATTATTTTAGCATTCAAAATTGTAAGCGAATTTTCTACAGTATCAAAAGTTGAAAATCTAGTTCATGACATCCATGCATACTTCTACCAAATTCCCAAACATTTCCTTGAATTTCAACATTTTTTTGAGGGAATAACACCTAGAAAAAAGTTTCCCAAGGATGTTGATACCATATGGATCTCCTTTCATGGACTAGCGCAACGAGTTCTTTCATAATATCAATCCTTGATTGGAGTGATGTATGAGCATCGCAGCACAGTAGGAAAAGCTCCTAACCTCTTACATAGGTTAAGTGATATAGAGACACTCTTGACTTTATCTAGTCTTCTCCCCATGTTGGATGAGATGAACAATCTTATGAAGAAATCCAAAGAAAAACTAGTATATTTATGAATATTCCAATATACGTAAACTTACATGCTTGGCCCTCAATCATCTATATCTAGATCTAACATAATAAGGCATAAATTATTTGATGTGGTAGAAAATTATTGATTTGAATAATCCTAATAATTATTTATAGTTTAATGCAAGTGAGCACTTATGTATCTATTTACATGGATATGAGATACCAATGTACCATTTTAATACAACCAGGTGCTCTAGTAGAGAAGTACCTGTTAACGAGGAAGATTTTAACGAAATTGTTAAATCTATTAGTGATAATTTAAAGGAAATTGCAAAATCTCTTTCCTTAGAGATTTTGAAATATTCCCTCGACGTGAAATAATTGAAGCCATGGGTATTGTGTATCCTCAATTTTGGGTAAATCGAGATAACCCAAAAAAAAATCATGATCAAGTAAAAATCTTGATCGAACAATTTTTGAAAGAGGTAACATACAATGAGCAGACAGAAGCAGAAAGGAAAAAACTTGGAGTACTGACACAACAAAGGCCGGTGGATTGTGGAGGCGACTTGGTGAGACTCACGTAAGTACTTCAGACCCAGCTAAGAATTTATTTTCATCAAAATCTTTAGATTTAAATAATGGAAGGGAGTACAGACAAACCCAAATCTAATAAATAGAAAACAGAAAATACTAAGACTTTGGATCAACTGGATATTAAAAATCCTAAGAGACTCCTAAATGAAGACCTGATAGATTAATGCCCTGGGTCAATGTCGAGACCCAAGAGGAGTGCTCAAATGAATCCTTCCATGGATTGAATATGGGACAAACATAGGGTCTTAGGGGATATTTGGACACCGCAACAAGGGTATGACCTCTTCATGTACCATTATAGAAAAAAAATTAGGTTTCAACCAGTCTACAATTCATGGAGGTTGAACCTGGGAAGACTTGTGGTTCCCAATGTTTTTGTGAATGTGGAGCTAATTAAATCTCTTACTATCAAAAATGACCCCAAGAAAAAAACTATTCAGTCACATGGTGAGGGTGACATGCTTGTTATTTCTAGGGATCTCATTTCTAATGTATTTCAGTTAGAGTGTTCACTAAATTTATCATTCACGGTCAAAGTCTCTTGATAGAGTATCTCCACATGGATACTAGCTATAAGAGATGGAAATTATCTTTGCATAGGCCCAAGGATGAAGGAGGCCAATCAGGAGGTTCTCTAGCAGTAAAAACCCTCCTTTCCATGAAGATTTGTTTGAAGAGTATTTTTGATACACCTATTATTCAGCTGGTCAGGTTTTGGGAGTAGAGGTTTTGCCTCTCATGTTGATTGCCCAATGGTCTTAGTTGTAGACATATAGAGCAAGGATTTCATGCCATTTGATTATGCTAGATACTTGGCCAACACCCTACATTGAGGGCTTGAAAATATTAAAAATAATAGTGATAATATTAATTTTGACCACTATTCTTTTCTTATGCATTTTCTTCTGTACAAGGGACAAGTCAGAGGGATCTAGAGTGACGAATTAAGGATAAAATATATAGATGAAAATGGAGATTTTAAACCTATACATATGTGGACTTCATTGTGGGACAACTAATTTGGTAGGTCTCATTACCTTTATTTTGAAGATTTTTTTTGTAAAACCATTGATGAAGTTGTTTGGATATCTGTGCAATTATAACCTATCCCTAGAAGTACAAAAAAAATTAAGACTAAAGGAAAATGACCAAAGAAATAAAGTGAATTAAAACTGGGGAGACTGGTATGCTTTCCCTGATTATACAATGATAAGGGTTTATGGGTTCAAAGGGGCTCCACACTTGATGCCACGAGTAGTTCTTGAGTAAATTTCTTATTTACAAATTGTGAGACAATTAGAAAATTTTGATTCCAAACACCTCAAAGGACATAGAAAACAATCAATTATGCCCAAAACCTTATGTTTTGGAGACTTTACAGTTGTTTCCAATGAAGGATATGGAGAAATTGATGGTAAATTAGCACAGTACAACCTACCTCTAGGTGATGTAAGTAAACAATTTGATGCAAAAGGGTTTATTCACAAGGTGAGATTATCACAGGGGCTATCAGGGTATGAACATTTGTTCTCAATCGAAGATGTAATAAGAAACCATGATGAGGCTTCCACCAAGGAAAGAATAGCCACCTATAACAAGATTATTCTTGTAAAGGAATGGAAGAGAAAAAATGTCTCATCCTATTCAAAGGCATTTGGTGAGATACATGATCCTTTAACAAGAATTGAGCAACTCATCGCTCATGTCAATGAATTGGTAAAGGATGTTCCCCCAGTTGTTTTTGATGCACCTCATGCAACCTATTCAAGAGTACAAGTCGAAGACATAGAGCCCTTGGATTACATACCTTCACAACCTACTCCTGAGGTATTTTTTTTGTAGATATTGATATAAGTGAAGAAGAGCAAGGTGATGAAGAGGGTGAGCAGGTCAAATAGTCCTCCTGTGATTGCATAGTACAAGCCCCATCAAGAGAAGAATATCATAAGATTTGATGCATCAAATGAACTATCTAATGATGTGAGGGTTAGGGCTAGACAATAATTTATTTCTGATTTTGATTTTGTTAAATCTTCTAAATTTAAATAATTTGTTTATGAATATAAAGGTAGAAAAATGAGACAAAAGATATAGGATATCACTCTTGAACAGGAGGCAACCACTCCAGAGGAATTGAAAAGGGAGGTAGATAAGGAAATGGAGTCCATCACTCTTGAAAGAGGAAGTGAATTGTTTCAAGAAGTTGGAGTGTTTCTCTTGCTAGGGTGGGATATTAGCTCTTCAATTGTATTTGATAGCTTTAAAAAAAGAGGGGATAAGACAATGAACTTAATAGAAGAAGCAAGTGACAAAATGTATTCAAGATCTGGGTACAACCCAGATGAAGCCACCTTGCTTATTTGGTCATTATATCCCCATGATAAAAGACTTGCTATAATTAGTAATCCAAACCAAGTGTTTGGACATCTCTTGGCTCAATGAGCAGGGGATACCAACCCTATGGAGACAAAAAAATTGAACATAAATGTGGCAAAATTTACCAAAGCACAGATCAAAAAATTGATTAACAAAAATGAAAAACTGAAGAAGGAGCTAAAAAATCAGAGAGAAAGAGCATCTGTCTCCTCCACATCAGATTTGTACTCCCCATGGCTTGAAAAATATAAGAGAGTGCTTGATTCATTGGCTGATATAGCCTATTGGAAGAATTGCCATCTGAAATCCCAAGGGAAATGCAAAGAATTGGAGAAAGAAGTGAAAACCATCAAATATAACACTTTATCTGAAATGATAAAAGAAAGATTGAAAAAAATTATGAAGAGTGTTTTTTAATATTGGAAAGTATTCAAACAGACATGCATTACTCTGGTGGAGAATGAACGATTGCAGCCTAGAATTATGGAGGAAAAAAAGGAGCTCGTAGATAAGAATGTCATGAAAGGACAAATATTGTTGACATATAACAAGATGGTAGAATCACATAATGGATATCATAACAGGCTTAGGGAATATTTTGAATGCTTTGATAGTCCCACTCCCGACACTTCATAATGACATTGGAAATCCACAAGAATATGATGATTGGAAGGAAGAGCTTGTTGGGCTTCTAACTATCGCGTTGCAAGAAATAAATGATAAGGCTATGGTTTTACAAAACACTCATAATAAAATCAAAAAAATAATGTCTATCGAATATGATATGAAAGAGGTGATCTCTAACATGGACACCTATGTTGAATAGGAGTACATCCATCACCTCTTTGTAGTCGATATTTTTATTAGCCAAATTGTAGATGTTTTAGAATCAGATTCAACAGGACAACCATCATATTCAAAGTAAGAATGCCAATTGATAGCTTGATGAGTGCCCTATCATAGAGTAGAATCTTTGAACAGATCTTAGGTGGTCATGGGAATTTTTCTTGGAGATTAACGGATCAGTGCATTCACATGTGGAATTTTTTTCTTTATAATTTGAGTTATGTTTAGTTGTCAAACATCATGACTTTTTGTAAGGGGTTTGTAGCTTGTTGCCTCTCATATATAAGAGAGATCAAGACCCGAGTAGGAGATGATCACATCATTTTTAATTAGACTTTAGAAAATAAAATAGTAAGAAGATAGATAATAGATTGCATGAATTTTTCCAGCCATCTCATATCATAAACTATTTTTATAATGCATGTCATTTGAAGTTTGAAGATCAATACAATGGAGAATGTTACACATAATTACTAATTTTCTTTAGACTATTCAACTATTGTGGATTCATATGCTTATATGTTGTTAACATATTTGGTTGTCTCCAAAGTGGTTGTTTATGTTATTCAAATTGAGTGTGTGGAGGTAAATTTAATTTGTCAGTACATTGAATTTGAATTCTTCAGGAATAGGGGCTATGAACATGGGGTTTTAGATTTATTTATGGACATGATCAAGAAGTAATGTGGGCTACAAAATAGATCTTGTCACACAAATCTCTGCAATTTGTGTTAATCATAAAATCAAATGTAGTGTATTTTTTCAATATGTGAGATGTGAATGAGGTGTAGGCTGGTTGATACTGATCACAATTTTTAGTCCCAACATAACAAAAGCTAATAGTTCAACATCCATAACTTAGAAGCTCTACCAAGAAGTAAATATAATGAGCTAACAGTTCAACATCCATAGCTTGGAAGCTCTACCAAGAATTAAATATAATGAGCTAGTAGTTCGTCACCTTATAGTTCAAATGATAAAATAAATAATACAAATAATTGATCATCACATTATTGAATTCTGAATTTGAGCTTTTTAATTGATTTTCACAGGAAGGAGTACATTTTGGCATTGGCAATGCAAAATCTTTCCAATGCCCAAAGACAAGTTTGCACGGAGCTGAGTTGGAACTTGGAAAATCATATTATCAAATATTGAACATTAAAAATCAAGTCACGGTATCACCTTTTCTAGAAACTTCCACTCTTCAAGTGGTGGAATTTCCATTTGTTCTAATTGATGTTGTTTGACTTGATTTTTTGTTAACATTTCATGATTGTAATTGGAAGTCAAACCTGCCTTGAATTCTTCAGTCAATTTTGCATTCAAGGCTATCAGTGTTTTGATGGAATCCAAATAGTTCACATCTAGGTTCTAAGGAAACTGGCCCAAATCAATCTTCCTTGCACCTTCCATCTTCTTTCAGAAACCATCATTTCTAATGAATCAATCATTTATGTCAAAAGCCTTTGGAAAACCAAGCTCTGTGAAGTTCCTTACCTTTTCATCCACCACCTTCATCTTTTCTACAACCAAATGCAAATATTCCTCTATTCCACACATTCTCGAACACTTTTCAATGATAGATGACAACTTCATTGAGGTGTCAATCTAATTAGTAATCCCTTTTGATTCCAAATCATTGTCACTGGCTTTGTAGACTATTTGTAGAACTTGATTTACAAATTTCTCTAATTCTATCACATTTTTGTTGTCCACTAAATATTTTCTAAGCTTCTTATAATTTTGTCTAATAGCATCAATCAATTTAAACCTGTCACACAAATGATCAAAACCTCTACATTATTTCATCCTAGATATTTTGTTTCATATGCCTTATTGTATCTCTACAAAATGCAGATAACTTATTTTGACCAAACTGAATTTCTTCTTTTGCTTCCATCAGCTCTGTCTCCAATATTTCATTTTTTTTTCTTTGTATCTCCAATTTTTGTTCCCATTGTGCATTTCCATTTGCAATGCTTAGTTTTAATAATTTTGAAGTGGATTTTTCCTCATAATATTTGTTGTTTCTCTCATCTAGCCTTCACTTCAGGTCATTCACTTCTCTCTCATTTGGTTTATCCTCTTTGCTTGTTGATGTAGAGGCATAATTTTTTATTCTTTTTTCTAATTCATTTCTCTTGTTATCTCTTGATTTCCTCTTTTCTTTCTCATTTGCTAGGTCTGCCTGTAACTTTTCTATTTGGGTATGCAACCTTTTATTCTCTCTATCTTACTTTAGAAATGATGTGTACACCAATTCATTGTTCTCCTTTGATACACTAATTTTGTTAGGATTTTTTAGGCCAAAAAAATCCAATTGAAAACTGGTTACCTAGTATTCAGATCAATCCATCTGATTTGTTGTTTTGTTTTGAACTATGGGAACAACAATTGTGTACTTTATGATTTCTTTATTTGTGTCAAATGTGGGTAATACCATGGTTGTTGCGGGCTCTAAAGTTATAGTAGACACACTCTCCATTAGTTGCTTCTTTTATTTTTATTCAAGTCTGGTTTCTTTTTAAACTCTTCAATGAAATCATAACCTGGGGAGGCAGAAACAATGGCATTCTTGAATGGTGAAGGAATTGGAGTACTTGAAGTTTCTAATGATGTCACATCCACAGTAACTAGAATTGGGGGAGTGCCTAGAAATAACTCCTTTGTGGTGGATCCACTGATAGTGTGACTTGTACCTATCAAAATCCTTTGCCTCTTTTGATTGCCTTGATCACCTGGTGTTTTTGTGGTATCTTTTATTATTTTCTTCTTGTGTGTAAGTTGTTGTTGTAGCACATGTTGACCACTACTAGTACTACTACCCATACCATCACCACCAATGGCACTCCCATTTGCACTAAGATCTCCATCATGGTAATGTCCTAGTTGTGATTGTATGTGACCATGAGGATGACAATTAGAAGCTCTAACAAATTGAGTTTGACTTGTATGCCCTTGGTCTACTTTTTCACCTCCAAGCCCAAGGCCAGATTTATTAACTAGTTTTCTATGCTCAAAATTTGTTACCATCCAAGGGCCTTGTCTTTGGGACCCCAAAGGACCACCTTCATAACCAATGTGTTCAAGTATGGCTGCTCTTGAAGTATATGCTTCTTTTGCG
Source organism: Sequoiadendron giganteum (assembly GCA_007115665.2). Classification (NCBI taxonomy): domain Eukaryota; kingdom Viridiplantae; phylum Streptophyta; class Pinopsida; order Cupressales; family Cupressaceae; genus Sequoiadendron; species Sequoiadendron giganteum. The sequence goes on along the minus strand of VCHN02000014.1, from coordinate 85,026,154 downwards.
GCCTCACTTAAACTAGGTTTGTAATTGGCATGACTTTGTTCTACTTCTTCCCTATCATCATTAGATTCATCATCACTTTATTTTTTCCATATTCATCAGGATTCTCTATATTCCACAATTTGCTAAACTCGTTATCTTCTTTGTTAGCTCCATACTCTGCAAGATCTCTTGGATCACCTAAGTCCTTCTTCATAGACCAAAAGGCAATATTTTTTTATCGTGACCAATTTTTATCTGTAACTTCCTTCTCTAGAGAACCTAGAATGTTTACTCTACTAGATTTTTTCACTTTTTCCATAAAAAATTTTGTATGTCCTAATTGTCTTTCGGTGCAATGCCATAATTTTTGCTGACAATTGTTCAAAAGAAATACCATTCTCAACAACACTTTTCTCCATTTCTATTTTGAGCTCATCCCAAGAATCCTTGTTTCTCAAGTTTTCAAGCAAGGGTTTACTTTGATGTTGAATTCTAATTGCAGCATTCCTATTGGCCATAATCATTGATTTAATGATGTCACATAGATCATACTACCAGTGACAGATAGCATCAAAGTAAAAAAAAATCAAAAGATTATGTGCCACACTAAATGATTTTCTCTTGAATGTGAACCCTCCACATGAAAAAGGTAAAGAAGGAAATAAGATCTTCTTTTGCTGACTAAGAAAGTGTAGTTCATCAGCACTTTGCACCTGCCTTACATATTCCAATACAAAAACCCTTTTTGTCACATGTATTGGAAGTTTGTATGACTCTACTCTCGATCCAAAAAATCTTAGCCCAATATATTTTTCCATTAAGTACCAATCAACCAATTGTATTTTGTTTCCTAGTTGCATACAGTTTCTACATGACATAGGCAATCTAGGCATTGGAGTATTTGTAATTACTTGATGCAATGGAGCCAAAAATTATTCTACAAAATGACTATAGTTCCTTTGAGAATCATGCATCCTTATCTTAGTGGTCCATTCATATAATGGAGCCATTTTATTTTCCTCTACATTACTATAGGGCTGATTCTAAAGATTGTTGGTCTGAAACTTTCCTCTAAATTTGAATAGAAAAAGATAGCACAAGTAGGTTGTGAACCTAAATGTCTTGGTGGAACCTGCTTTAATCATTAAAAATTGTTTATGCATGGATTCTACAATGTGTTGAATATAATTATATTTGACATATTCAACACCATAATGGACATTAAATACCATTTCAAGGAGGCTTGCACCCACTTCCAAATTGCTATCCAGACCGAGGCAAAATGCTAGCATGGAAATAGTATCATGAACCCATGTTTTAAAAATATCCAAATTTTAAGGAGGCTTATGATCACCTTTCAATTTTTTTTCTATCCCGAACTATTTTATTTAAGAAAGCAATTTTCTCCTTTTCTTCCACTACTTCATAATCACTAGCAAGCTTTTCTAGGTCAATGTGGTTATTTCCAAATTCTTCGATTGTAAACCCCAACACTTTTCCAAGTTCTTCTACATTAATGGATAAAAATTCTTCTTGGCTATCCTTATTAACAATTTATTTTTTCTTATCATCATTATTTTTGGCATAGACCATGATAAATTCTGGGCAAGGGAAAACCTCATGTAACATCATGTGCCCTAATCCAGTTACCCACAGTGCACTAATACTATTAACTTGAATTTTCTTTGAAGCCCTATTTTGAGATAAAAATCTAAGTTCTAGGGTACGCCTACTATATATTTTAGTATCATAAATATCATGGTACCCATCAGTGAAACCTGGGGTTTTAAGCAATTCTGCATAATGTATTTTTTATCGGACATTGCTCTAGTGGTACTTGTGGTAGACATGCTTATACAATGCGAAGTTGTCAAATTTTAATTCCCTAATACCTATTAGTCCTCCTTAATTTTAATGAATTATTAAGTCTCTAAACACAAACTTCAAACTTTCACAAAAGAAGATTTTAAGAAATGTCAAACGATGAAACATAGTCATAGGAATTCTTTCACTTACCCAGATTTTGAGTCCCCACTCTTGAAAACTAGAATGGCTTTGTTGGAAGTGGAAGTGTGGAATCCAAAATAGGGTGGTGCACTGCAATGAGCAATCTAAAGAGTGAAGACTTAAATCTCCCTATGTGTTGACACTCTCACTTAAAAAAAATCATTGTACAATTTCAAAGTGCAAAGTGCTTTAGATGCTTTTTTCTCGTAATTGGAACATTAAAGTGAATGAAACATCTTAGGTCTACAAGACTACAAGTTGCAAATTCTTAACCGTTGATCTTTCTAAATCTAACGGTTATAGGGTGATTCTGGAGGTTTAAGTTGGGAGGCCCATCGCTCTATGCATTTTATTATGGAATGCAACTACAACCATACATCAAATGTTGATCCAATAGTTGAACTTAGAGTAATTTATGATATTAACTTTAAAAAATAAACATGAAACATGTGTTTTAAAGTTGCTTTAAACTTTTATGCGCTAGGATTGGCATCAAGGTCAAGGTGATGATAAATTAACATTGCAAAGGACTTGAAAAAATCTCACCATGTGTTGAACCTCTCACTTAAAAAAAATCAGCAATCACTTGACAGTTGACACTTAGCAATACAAAGTGTTTTAAATGCTTTGTTTCTCAAAATTGGAACATTAAAGTGAATGAAACGTCTTAGGTCTACAAGTTGAAATTATTAATATTAACTATTGATCTTTCTAAATCTAACATTTATAGGATGATTTTGGAGGTTTAATTTGGGAAGCCCTTCACTCTGTGCATTTCATTATAGAATGCAACTACAATCATACATCAAATGTTCATCCAACGGTTGAAAATTGATTAATTTATGATTTTAACTTTAAAAACTTAACATGACATGTGTTTTAAAGTTTCTTTAAATTTTTGTGCGCTAGGATTGGCATCAAGGCCAAGGGGTCTGTAAATTAATGATAAATTTGCAAAGGACTTGAAAAAATCTCACCATGTGCTAACCCTCTCACTTAAAAAAAAATCAGTAATCACTTGATAGTTGACACTTAGCAGTACAAAGTGCTTTAAATTCTTTGTTTCTCAAAATTGGAACATTAAAGTGAATGAAATGTTGTAGGTCTAAAATTTGAAAATTCTTAATCTTAACCGTTGATCTTTCTAAATCTAACGATTATAAGGTGATTCTGGAGGTTTAATTTGGGAAGCCCATCGCTCTGTGCATTTCATTACAGAATGCAACTACAACCATACATCAAATGTTCATCCAATGGTTGAAACTTGAGTAATTTGTGATATTAACTTAAAAAAATAAACATGACACATGTGTTTTAAAGTTTTTTTAAACTTTTGTGTGCTAGGATTGGCATCAAGGCCAAGGGGTTGGTAAATTAATGATAAAGTTGAAAAGGACTTGAAAAAATCTCACAGTGTGCTAACCCTCTCACTTAAAAAAAAACAGTAATCACTTGACATTTGACACTTACCAGTACAAAGTGCTTTAAATGCTTTGTTTCTCAAAATTGGAACATTAAAGTGAATGAAACATCTTAGGTCTACAAGTTGCAAATTCTTAATCTTAATCGTTGATCTTTCTAAATCTAACAGTTATAGGGTGATTCTGGAGGTTTAAGTTGGCAGGCCCATCGCTCTGTGCATTTCATTACACATTGCAACTACAACGATACATCGAATGTTCATCCAACGGTTGAAACTTGATTAATTTATGATATTAACTTAAAAAATAAACATGACACGTGTTTTAAAGTTGTTTTAAATTTTTGTGTGCTAGGATTGGCATCAAGGTGAAGGGGTTGGTAACTTAATGTTGCAAAGGACGTAAAAAAATATCCTCGTGTGATGAACCTCTCAATGTCTCACTTAAAAAAAATCACTTGACACTTAGCATTACAAAGTGCTTTAAATGCTTTTTTTCTCAAAAATTCAAAATTGGAACCATTGGTCTACAAGTTGCATATTATTAACCATTGATCTTTCTAAATCTAATGGTTATAGGGTGATTCCAGAGGTTTAAGTTTGCAATCCTATCACTTTGTGCATTTTGATTTCATTACATAATGTTTTTTGTGTGAAGAGTCAGAGTGTAGTTTCTTTTTTTACCGAGAGTTTTCAGTGCAGAGCTGAATGGCCAGTTTTTCCAAGCTTATATTCTATGATGAATGCAAATTGTAGAAATTTGTGTGACAAGATCCATATTATAGCCTACATAATGCAAATTGTAGAAATTTATGTGACAAGATCCATATTATAGCCTACATAACTACATTGCATCCATAAACAGATTTGAAACCTCGTACTCGTAGTCCTTCCCCCATTCCTAACAAAAATCAATACAATAGGCATCAACCTAACAATGATTTATCAGTAGAACCCCCGTCACAACGCCGCCAATTTCCCAAAGACTTATAAGGTGCGCTCCTCAATATACCGATAGAGTCAAAAAAAGTAAGCACGTCATTGTAACACATAAACATCGGTGGAACGAATGATTGCATTCCCTCGATGGCTCGATATAACCATGAATTATCAAGTGCATATTACATAAAGTATATACTACTTAATTTCTCAAAGGAAAAAAATAATTTAAATATATTAAGACACTTAAGTTCCAAACTCAAAAAATAACTCTTTACTGTAAGTGTAAATGAATAACGAAGAATAACACAACACAACCATTTATTTTATTGCAAATGGATTTCAATGTCACACTATTATATATCATTTTAAATATGAGTAGCTATAGATCAGGAAAGTTCTTGTTTTGTATAAATAACATATGTTGGTGTGACACTTTAGTAATTTACATAGACACAATTTAATAATTTATTCCAAGTTGTTGCTTGTTACAATGGATTATAAATTGATTCCAATTTCCAAGCTTCTGCTGCAGAAAACTTACTACAAATGTATCTCTAAAAATAAATGTATGATTCCAAGCTTCTTTTGGTGACAACATAATACAAATGTGGCTCTGAAAATAAATGCATGATTCCAATCTTCTACTGGTGGATTTTCCAACCATGCTGGGGAAAGGGGGTTCTAATCAATATGGGGAAATGGGAGCCATGAAGATACAAAATGTACTTATCCCCTTTGAGAACCATAGTCATGCAAAAGATGTAATACAAATGTCTCTTTGAAAATAAATGCATGGGGCTTGCCTAGCCAGCCATGTCAGGGAAATGGGAGTTGTTAAAATACAAGAGGAGAAGAAAAACTGCTCCCATCTTTTGCTTCCATGCACTGGTATAGAAATTACCTCTTTCATAGCTCCCCATCCTAGTTCAAAACCTATCTAAGAAGTTAGGTTAACCAAATCAACTTCTTTCCAATTCCACCCATTCTGAACTTGAAGGAAATTCATCTTTTACTAATTACTTTGTAACTACATAATTATAAGCAGGAGAATTTACAGTATCCCCAATACCGCATCATCTTCTTCATGAATCCTTATTAACCCTAGAAAATAAAAACCCTTATGACACTATCCACTATTCACTGAATCACTATCCCTATTTATGGGCCAGTAGTGCCACTACTAGCCTATACAATTAAAATGTTTAATTTGATTGACGTCTAGCTACATGTCAAATATACCTCAAGCTGACAAGCTATCAAAATCACCAATCCCACACAAAGTTCAAATGATATCAAATAATTACAAATCTTGTTTCATTAAAGCTATGATTTGTCCAAGAAATTGCTTTGGATGTTCATATCACATATCACATTAATCATCGCCACTGCCAGCACTAGCAGTATACCAACCACACTTTCTTCAAAAAGATTGAGAATTTTAATTAAATGAAATGTACAATGTCGAGGCATTGAAAAGACAAAATGAGTGATGAGTGATGGGCCTTTATCTCACCACATGTTTGCATTTAATGGTTCTAGTGTTATTCTAGATATTTTTGTGTTGTTAGAATATGTTGTCTAATTAGAAAGAAAAATAACACAACAATGAAACATTAGATTGAAAGAAACTAGTTTAGAAAATACAAATGCAAAATCTAAATAACAACTTCTTCAAATTCGTCCCATTGTCCTTTATCTCCAAGGATTCAATTCAAGATACTGGCTCCTAGTTGGTTTAAGCAACAACTTGTTAGAATGACAACTTAGGAGAACAAGGCTGATGTAAAATGCATGTCCATTGCTAATGATTTAAACTATGCTTATGAACTTAAAATGCTATGATATTGCTAAAATTCTGATTCGAATGCAACTATAGTAAGTGCGCATAAAATCTAGGATGGAATCTACTCTCCAAATGGTTGTATTTATAGATTTTCGGAAGGCAAGAATCTATTTGGCGAAGATCAACAGTTGAGTTTCAAACCTGTCAAGATGAACGGTGTGAGATTTTGGAAGTTGAGAGAAAGATGGAAGGTTGAGAGAAAGATGGAGAATGTTTTCAACCCACGTAACTATCTTCATTCAAAAATGGAGACAAACAAGCTCTTTGTATTTTCATTTATTGAAAAGTTAGTTGAAGTTTGAAGATAAATCCTAATTAAATAAATGAATTTATTTAATTATATGTGACATGTAATTTGTAAACTTCCATAATTAAATAATTAATATTTATTTATGTGAGAGGTGAAAATGATGTGTAATTAAATATTTACAATATTTAATTATGTGTGGTGTTGGATGAATTTGAATAATATTCCATAATTCAAATTTAAACATTCAAACTTTAGAAATAAAATGATAATTAAATATATAAATTTATGAAATTTATTTTATTTAATTAAGAGGAAAGTAGCAATAATTAAATAAACTTATTTATTTAATTAAACTAGAAGAATTAGAAAAATGAACGATATAAATAAATAATTAAATTTATTTATATGTAGATGACTTTAGAATATTAATTAAATAATTCATATTTAATTAATTAACAGGTTTGATTAACCGTGACCATTTTTAGATGAATACATTTTGCCCCTCTTTGAAGTGATGTGTTTTACACATTACTTTAAAAAAAAAATCCCTTGAATTTGAAAATTTACCGATGTTATATGCCCCCTCGAGAGATAAATCGCATGATCGAATGATGATGATGATGATTTGAAAGAACTTAGATGATTTTTGGAGAGAAATTGGCGATTTACCTCTCGAAATAGCGCTTTATATAGTAAAATTTAAAATAACTTCCCTTTTTACCTCCTTAAAACGTGGAAAAGGTGAAAATTCATTGTCATTTGAAGAGTAACTTGTGGTAAATTTCAAAGCTCTGAGAGATAAAAATGAGATGTTGATCCACTACAAGCGCCACCGATTCGAGCGAGCCCATTGTTATTAGAGACCAGCTGCGTATGGACCTCCGGTAAGTTGACTTGATCCTCCTTTGTAAAATTTTTGCTTGATTTTGAAGAATTTTTCAATTTTTTAAATTTTTGAAGTTCTTTAGCGCATAGGATTTTAGATTAGTGCATGCGAGCCTTCTTTTAGTGCATAGATTAGATAACGTGGCGCATATAAAGTAGTGCATAGATGTGTAGATTAACTCATTTCCTAAAATAGTGAATAGGATAGTATATGTAGCACATAGATGAAATTTTCCCGTGTAGGATGCTAGATTAGCGCATAGGCTATATCAGTGCATAGATGAGATAAAGTGGCGCATATGTGTGATAGAATAAAACATAGGCTTTTTAGCGCATCTAAGGTATGTTTTAGCACATTGACTAACTGTTCAAATGCATCCATGAGTTTTGTTGATTGTTGAATTTTGAAATTAAATTTGATGATTTGTTGCTATATTAGACAATTGATTTGATGCTTTTGAATGTCACCAAGGATATATTAACTTGATTTGAGTAATGATCTGATAATTTTTTCCTCGTGTTTGAAGAACAAATAGTAATAATTCTGGTAAATTTTCTTTCCTGCTTGAAAGACAAATAGTAAATGATAGATTGATGTTAGGCTAATTGACTATTGTAAATTTGTTTCCATGCGATATGAAAAACAAATAGATTAGGATTTATTTTCTTTCCTGCTTGAAGAACAAATAAGATTTGATTTGATTGAGCTAATTTCCCATTTGATACAATTGATGAATTTGCTTGATGTACTGATTTGATTGGATGATTTTGAGTATTCCCTACTGATTGATTTGTGTGATTGCTTTTAATGTCGTAAAGGAGAATTTTAACCTCCTCCAGATCAGAGAGAGATTTCCCCGTACGTGGGATTTGGTTCCTCGACTGTCCCAAATTGATTTAGAGGTGATATACTAGTGTGGGTTGAGTCCACTTATGAGGATCTTGTAGTATAGGATCAACAAGGCACTGTTGACGACATTAGCTGAGAGGTGGCATAGTGAGCACAACACCTTTTACCTGCTAACGGGAGATATTACCATAATACCAGAGGATGTATATAGGATTTTGGGTATCCCTGTAGTTGGTGAGCTTGTGATCTATGATCATAAGGAGATTAGAGGGATTGATGCGTTGAGATGAGTCTTCTAGGATCCTCATGTCTTTGGATATGAGATTCCCTAGAAGGAGATGGTGGAGAGTTATGCCCCACTACCTTCGGTGGTTTCCTTTGTCCTGATTGCAGGTCAAAGGGACTATCAGTTGGTTGGGGTCGAATCCTGGAGGATATGATCCTCCATCAGACTAGATATGCATGGGGGTCATGCATTCTTGCCCATCTATACCACGATTTGCATCATCTAGTGTACACCGATGGGAAGAGTCTCTCATGTGGAGTTACTCTTTTACAGATATGGGCATGGGAGCGTATTGCCATCACTCACCCCATTGTTTGGATAGATCACCCACTTGGCCATCCATACATTTATGCCTACATAGGTCCCCTTGTCCAACCAATGTTGGGTAGGTTAGAGTACTGGTGATGCATGTTAGATGACATGGATACAATCATCTAGAGATTGTATCTAGATTGTAATCCTTGGGAGGTTGATGATGAAGAGCTTCCCTACTACACCAAATCAAGATATTTTATTGGTCGTACTCTGTTTATTATAGATCGGTTCTTGGTTATGCGGTTATTGAGAAAATATGGTTTAGTACAAATGATTTTGTAGGGTGTGGCACACTATGCCAGGCGTCAAGAGTATGTGGTAGAGTGGGGTCCATTTGTGACGATAGAGGCTGTCAGAGCAGAGTACACAGATCTGTAGCCAAATTATTGGGTGATGCATCCAGAGGTGACAGATGCAAGGATGACAGATGAGTATGCAACCTAATTTTACATACATCCCTTCTCGAGATTTACCAGCCCAGAGGAGCCTACCCCATTATTGGGAGGACTAATTATACAATGGGCACAATGGTAGCCACAGCCACAAGAAGAGGTTGGGGCATAGGCACAGGTACCAGCAGGGGTAGAGGATCTGGAGGCTATGGATGTTGATGATGAGGAGGATGATGTGGGGGATTCAAGAAGCTCAAATGACAGTGATGATGACAGTGGGGATGACAGAGGTGATGGGAGTGGAGGTCAGAGGTTCTTCTTTGATGTACTATTCAAGATGAGGCCTCGGCCATCGAGAGTGGTGGATCAGCCGAGTACTTTGGCCCCACGAATCACTATTAGGGCTCCTTCATAGGGATAGATGGATACCTTGTAGGCAGAGGTTCGGGCTCTTTGGAGTTAGTTAGCATAGGCATAGGTGGCTATCGGCTAGCTATAGGCACAGGTTGCATAGCTACCACCTCCTGACCCACAAGTAGCTCATCTTACAAAAGAGCGAGATAGCTTCTGAGAGTGATGCATACAGGCCGAGGGGGTAGCTAAGAGACTCCTGAGATCCATTGAGATCACCTCTATTGGAGAGGTTATATCAGAGGGATTGGAGACCACTCGGGAGGCCAAGTATTATAGGATGAGATACTTTGAGGTAGTGTCACCTGACAGGAGGATTTCCTACACATAGTCAGGTACTTGGTCACGGACCCATTCACGCAACCATACCAAGAGTGCCACCAGGAGTGTGGGACAACCAATCAGATAAGAGATCAGGGCTTCTAGGAGAAGAGATCTAGGGAGGCTTATTGTCTTGGGAGACAGTAGTAGCCATGTGCCACATCCAAATGCCCCTTAATGACAAGTGATTGATACATCCTGCCATTGTATTTAATATATCTTGTTAAACAATTTGATATCCTTGTACCCTGAGACATTTATTTTGATGAGATTTATGATATGCAGTGGTGATTTGATATGCATATTTTATGGATTCATGTATCCATTTTATTTCTATATGCTATGTCATTTATGATTATGGATGATGATATATGCACTGTGATATGAATTGTAAATGATGCTTTTATTTTATGTAATGTATGACAATGCAATGATGATATGATGTAGTATGTGTAATGATGAAATGATTTCTAACATGATGATTTATGATGTAATCTAAATGATTTTCCTTTATGATGTATGTAATGAATGAAATGGATGCAAGATGTAAGATGTAATAATAAATGATTTTAATGAGATGTTATGTCCTAAAAATGATATGCACATGATATGAAAATGATATGATGTAAAATAAATGGATAATGATTAATATGAATGAGACCTAATAATGATGAAAATGAAAAAGTGATATGAATGGATATGAGAATGGAAATATGTAAATGAAATGAAATGATAATGATGACCTAAATGAAAAGTTGTGATTAAATGAGATGTAATAAATGATAATGTGATGAGATGAAAATGAAGCAAAATGATATAAATGAGATGAATATTTAATGAAATGTACTGATGAATTCTATGCACATAATATGAAAATGGTATATATATGAACTAAAATGAATAATGATCATGATAAAATGAATAAGACTTGATAATGATAATGATATGAATTGGTGTGATAATGGAAAGATGAAATGCAATGATAATGATAATGATACATAATTTAATTATACATAATGATATGATGCAATTGATGAAAAAATTATAACCTAAAATGATGATATGAAATGGATGTATCTTTATCAATGCAATATTTATGCAAAATGATGTGAAATGAATGATAATGCAAATGTTGTAAAATGATATAATATGAGATGAATGATCATTTAATGATATGTACTTTATGAATGATTATGCACATGAGACTGATATGATATTTAAAGATGGTTTATGATCATGATGAACTAAATGAGACCGAATAATGATAATAATGATAATGAAATGAAATAATGTGAAAATGAAAAATATGGTAATGCAATGATAATGATATCAGGAATGAATAGTCATGATGAAATGATATGTAATGAATGATAATGCAATGAGATGCAATAAATGTCCAGGTGTACTTGATTGTTTTCTTAAAAGATATATGAAAAAATTTCTAACCTTCAAAAATCTACTTAGACAACCCCCAAAATAGAAATCTAAATGAATCATGCAATCCTAGAATATAGTAATGAAATATTTCTCATATTTTCCATTCCATGAACAAATGTTGTGTGTGATTTTTTATCATTGAGCCTTTTTGATATGTTGGAAGTTAGTACAAGCATCAAAGGGTATGTTAGCACCAATGATGACCTGATTATTATTTCCATGATGTTTGATATAGAAATTTAATACAAGCATCGAGATATAATTGAACCAAGATGACCTGAGTTTTATTTGCTTAAACAGACAAAAGTTAATCATTTTTCTATGCGAAACCTGAAATGTCATCAATGACACATTGTAGAGCATGTCCCATGACCAATTTGCACACTAATAATGATTAGATTACATATAGCAAGCAAAGAAAAATCATACTCCTTCCTTGTGATTATAGTTCAAAACATCATTCAACCACTCCAAAGATATGATGTCATAAAATGTCAAAACAGCAATTCAACTTATGCTTTAATTTTGTCATTCATTTTAGTCAAATTAAGATCATCTAATTTGTTTCAGTTTTCTTTCAAACAGTCATTGAGACTCCATTTTGAATGGACAAGTTTGTTGTTTATGATATTTCAATGCTTTAACGCATGTTGTTGTTTGTCTGCCAAAAAGCTCCAAGAAGCGAATTTCCCCCTAATGACCTTGCACTCTAACTCCGGCTAGACACAAATGCTACTAAAGATAATCTTAATCATCAATCCATGATGAAATCCTTTTCATTTCAAGGAGATGTTTAGGACGTATGATGCAGATAAAATGGCTAGGCATGATGAAAGATGGATATGAAGAAAGTATCCCAATAGATGAGAGAGCCAAACAAAATCACAAACAATGCATGTTTTCCAGGTTTTCACCATTTGTTTTTATTGCGCTTTTTCTTGATTTTATGATTTTTTTGTTGTTACCAAGATGCTTGTTTTCTAGGTTTTCATCAAGGCAATAATTTCTTTCTCTTTTTTATTTTTTTGTATTTTTTCAGAACTCTTTACAATGTTTTTGATATTTTTTAGGCATAAAACTTCTTCAAGTGAATGTTGTTGGTCGGATCTTCAAAAAGGTCCCCTTCTGATGTTGAAAATTGATATGCCTCTGATCCATATGCAACAATCATGATGAATAGACCCAACCAATTAGGTTCGAACTTTCCTTTCTTTTCTCGATCTTGCTGATTACGAGGGTTTTCCTTGAGAACCAAGTCATCTACTTGAAAACCTCATGGTTTGACTCTGTGATTGTAGCTGCGAGACATAATTTGTTGATATCCCTTTAAATGATTAATTGTAGTTTGAAACCATTCATCAAGTGGTTCCAACTCTTGCAACCTTGACACTATGTAGTCTTCATCATTTATCAACCCCTTTAGTGATACTCGAAGTGATTCAATCTTGACTTCTAATGGTAGAATAGCTTCTACTCCATAGACCAAATAATAGGGAGTAGCACCTATTGGTGTATAGATACTTGTTCTATATGCCCATAATATTGGATTTAATTGGACATTCCAATCACGACCTTCCTCGTTCACTATTTTCTTCAAAATCTTCAGAATTGTTTTGTTTGAAACTTTAGCTTTACCATTCCCTTGTGGATAATAAGGTGTAGATAACCTGTGTTGGATGCAAAATCTTTCACAAATTTCATCGACATCCTAATTTTTAAAGGGTCTTCCATTGTCTATGATAATGGAGTTGTGAATGCCATATCGACAGATGACATAGTTCAAAATAATTGAGGAGATTTGTTTACTAGTAACAGTTGTTAGGGGAATAACTTCAATCCACTTAGTAAAATACTTTGTGGCTATGATAATGAATTTGTGTTCATTTGAAGATGATGGGTGTATCTTTCCAACCAGATCCAATCCCCACTCAGCGAAAGGCCATGTTGTGGTGAAGGGTTGTAATTCCTGAGCAGGAGCATGAATGTGATTCCCGTGAATTTGACATTTTGCACATTTATTAACAAAAATGAATGATTATTTTTTCATGATCAGCTAGTAGTAACCCATTCTAATAAGTTTCTTTGATAAGGTTAGTCCACTTGAGTGTGTCCCACAAATGCCACCATGTACCTCTTGTAAGGCCTTTTCTAATTCATCGCATTCGAGACATCTAAGGAGGGTACCATCCAAACCACGCCAGTATAAAATGTCAACAATTAAGGTGTAATGAGAGGATTGACAGATGAAATTCCTTTTCTAATTTCTAGGAAATTCTAAAGGTAAAATTGTATCCTTTAGGTAAGTATAGATTTGGCCATACAAGGGAGAATAAAAACTGGTTAAGTGGCAAATTATTTGATTTTCTAGATTGTCATAGGCGGGAGAAAATAATTGTTCTACCAGGAAATAATAGCATGCTTGATTCTCTAAAAATTGGAGTAGTGATGTGATTTTAGCCATGGCATCCGCAGCTTTATTATCAGTACATGGAATTTGCGTGAACTTGATATCAACAAAGTATTTCTTGAAATCTTCCGCCATTCTTTTGTAAGGCATTAACTTGTCATCCTTAGTTTGATAGTCATCATTGATTTTATTTATGACAAATTGTGAATCACCAAACACTTGAAGTTATGTGATTTTCTAGTCTATTACAATTCTCATTCCAATTAGCAGTCCCTCATATTCATCTATGTTGTTTGTGCAAGGGAATATTAGCCGATAAGATTTTGGAATTGTATGTCCTTGAGGTGTCATCAAAATAATCCCTTACCCTGAGCCATGTTGAGTTTAGGAACCATCAAAGTAGAGTGCCCATGACTTCTTAATAGTTGTTGTGAATACATCTGCATCAAGAAAATCAATGTGTATTCGGTGTTCTGTTGGCATTGGTGCTTCTGCTAACTGATCTGCAATTACCTATCCTTTTATAGCTTTGTGGTCCATATAATGAATGCCAAACTCACTCAGGATCATGACCCATTCAGCCAACTTTTCGGTTAAGTTTTCCTTACTTAGAAAATATTTGAGTGGATCAATCTTAGCCACAAGCTTTATTGTATGAGCTAGCATATAGTGTCATAACTTTTGAGAAGTGAACACTACTGCTAAGCAAGATTTTTCAATGAAGGTGTAATTTATCTCATGACTTTTCAAAGTTTGACTGATGTAATATATTGCCCGCTCCCTTCCTGAGTTGTCTTCTTGTGCCAATAATTCCCCTAAGGACACTTTCATGGCAAAAATATACAATATGAGTGGCGCACCTTACACTGGTGGAATCAACACTAGTGGGTTCATTAGATAATGCTTTATCTGATCAAATGTTGCTTCACATTTGTCTTCCCATTCAATGGAGCATTCTTGTGTCAGAGATGAGTAAATGATAGACATTTATCCACCAGTTGTGCAATGAATCTTCTGATGGATAGTAAACGTCCCTACAAAGAGCGTAGTTGACTAACGTTCCTTGGTGGTGGAATATCAAGAATTTCTTGTACCTTAGCTGGATCCACCTCAATTCCCTTTTCTGACATAATATATCCTAGTAGCTTTCAAAATTTCACTCTGAAGACACATTTCTTTTGATTAAGTCTCACTTTGAATTGTTCCATTCTCTTAAAAAAATTAGATAAGATAGTTATGTATCCTTCCCTGGTGTTAGATTTGGAGAGTATATCATCTACGTAATCCTCCATGAATGTGTGCATCATATCATGAAAAACCATAGTCATTGCACATTGGTATGTAGCTCTTGCATTTTTTAACCCAAATGGAAATACATTCCAGCAATAGTTACCCCAAGGACATGTGAACAATATTTTATCCTGATCTTCAGGTACAATATTTATCTGGTTGTATCCAAAAAATCCATCCATTAATGAGTACATCATATGGCCAGCAGTCAAATCAACAATCATATCAATATTTGGTAGAGGGAAATCGTCTTTTGGGCATGCTTTGTTCAAATCCTTGAAATTTGTACAAATTATGATTCTTCCATCTGGCATTGAAACAGGTACGATATTGTAAATCCATTCTACATAGTCGATAGACCAAATGAATCCAACATCTAAAATCTTCTTTTACTCCTCTTTAACCAATAATGCAACATGTAGATGCATTTTTCTGAGTTTCTGCTTCATTTTTTTTTCCCCCAACATGATAGATAGATGATGCATGATGAGATCTGGATCTAATCCAGGCATATCCATGTAGGACCATGCAAAATTGATTTGATTTTTCTTGAGAAATTATGTGAATCCCGGTATTTCCTCTTCTATTAGAGATGCGGCCAATTGCAAGATTTTGGGATGTTTCGTAGTACCTATATTGAGTGCCTCTATTTTTTCTATTAGAATAGAAGACCTTTCCTAATAGTGCTCGGGAAGAGTGTCAATTTTCCCATCTTCTAGTGCCTTTGACAGGTTTTCACTGGTAGATACGCTTTTTATTATTCTCTTTTCTTGATCTAATACTACCTTTGTTAGGTTTTCACCATGAGATCTTTCTTTTATGTTATTTATTTTATAGTTGATAAAATTGGCACTTTACTGTCGAAAACTTTGATCTTGTGATTCCTTGGTGGAATGTGTTTCCAGTTGGGATGAACAAAGGAAGTTTATTATGGTTTCGTCATTTGAAAAAGTTGGAATATCAATTGGTGCAATTTGTTCCCAATCAATGAGTTCAGGATGAACCAAAGGAAATGGCTCATTAGGAAGGGTAAGGTCACTGGTCATTAGGGTCATGATGCTATTGTTAACTTTGTTATGGGAAAGATCTAGGATGGTATCCTCCTGTTGATGATTTGTCTCACTTTGAATTGCATCGTCCTCACTCGATTCATGATCACTTTGTAGAATGTAATCAAGCAGAGGCCTTGATATTTCCCCTTGTAGGAATGTGGGTGTGAACTTTTGTATGACATCCACCTGTTTACCCCTCCAAAATTTATCATCAAATATGGTGTCCCATTCATACTTATTGGAGTCAGTGTCAGAATTGTTTTCTTGAATTCGCAAAATTATTTCAACTATCTCCTCATTGGATGGTCTTTGTGCTACTTATTCCTTTGTATCTTCACCATATCCTAACCCAGTCTTATCCTTTGGGTGCATTATTTTTAGTTGGATAGGTTCAACAATACCCTCCTTTATTTTACCTATAGGACCATTTCCATCATAACCCTTTTTTTGTATTATTGCATAACCTTTTCCATATTTCTCTATGGTTAACTTGACATGTTGCATTGATTCTTCTTCATCTTTATAGAACCAATCAAGAATAGCTCTATCTTCCATTTCATTTTCTTTGATAAATATTTCATCAAGCTTGGTGATGGGAATTGAAGCTGAGGCTAAAGCTTTTGTAGCCTTTTGTATGGATGTTGATGGTTGACCATGGGATCTTGGAGATATGGGTATATTAGAGAGACATAAGGAATATTCTCCCACCCCACTATCTTTCGATTTTAGCTTGGTGCCAAAATTACTTATTATTTATCATGCTTGTTCATTGTATTTCGAGGTGGAGATGGCCAATGCATCTCTATTATGTGGGATGAGTGTGTCCTGAGTTGCTCTTAGATTAGAAAAATTTTGGCTACTAATGTGATCAGCTGGTATTGTGAGTTCGTGTCCATCATATGGAAACTTCAAGCATTGATGATAAGTGGATGGAACAACTTGCATCACATGGATCCATGGACAATCCAAGAGTATGTTATAGGATAGATCCCAATCTAGAACCTGACAAAAGGTATTCTTCACAACAGGTCCCACTCTGATTGGTAACATGATGAGGACTTTGGAAGATCTTTCCTCATCATTGTATGCCTTGATTATAATTTCCTTCATGGATCTATAGATTCTTCTGAATATCCCAAAGTAAGGACCAATTTCAAAGGACAAATGTTTAATCTGGCTCCCCCATCTATTAAGACATGTCTAATGTGGGCTTTATGAACCATGATCTCTAGGTAAAGGGATGAATTATGTGGATGGGTCATGGATGAGTCATCCTTCTTAGTAAAGGATAAACATGTGCTTGAAATTTATTGATATCTAGATTAGGAGACACAGTTGTGTCAACAAATGCCTTTTCCAGAATGTCCTTATGTGCGGGTGATAATTTTAATAGCTCCAAGATAGAAATTTGGGCCAATCTTTTTCATAGTTGATCGACCAAATTGTATTGACTTGGAGGGGGAATTTTTTCCTTGGATGAACTTCCTTTTACAATTATTTTGGCTTGTCCCCTTGTCATAGTATTGAATTATCAATATTCTTGCTTACCTTTGATTCTGATAGCATTGATTTTCTAATCATCCGTGTAAATATGATTGATAATAGTGTCATAGACATGATTAACATTCTTTCCTTTGTCACCCAAAGATTCCCCTTTTTGATAATTAGGGAGAGGATCCTTGAATTCCTGATGGTCATCATTAGCATTATGTCCTTCAAGCGTGATGGTACAGTTATCAATCAAATCCTGAACAATATTCTTTAACCCTTGGCAAATATTTGTCTTATGAACTTTACACCTATGATATTCACAAAAGTGTGAGTCATTCCATGATGTTGATTTAACTCGAGGCTCATAATCTCTTTGTGGTGGAAATGTAATAGCGTTTTGATCCAATAATTCTTTAAGAATGGACTCTAAATACTGGCCCAAGGGAGTAAAACTCCGTTGATTTGAAAAATATGAGGATCTGGGCATATTTGAATTTTGATTATTGCCAAAATTATTTCCATGATTATTGGTCACATCCCCTTCATTGGAATTATTGCCTTGGGTACTAGAATTTCTAGCATTATTGCTACGTTGGACACCTGATACATTAAGAACAATAGGCTTCACATTCACGTTATTAGCATCTACTACCCCATCATTCACAACATTTTTATTTTGAGTCCAAAATTGTGCCTTGTCATTGTTGTTACTATTGTTGTTGTTTTTGTACAAATTTGGACCTTCTTTATTGAGTTTTAGAACTACACGCTTGACCAAGGCACCTTCAATAGTAATAGTGTTTTCAATCAATTTTTCAAATGATTGGGGACAGTGAAGGTTTAGCCTATAACTCAACTCTTGATTCAAATTGTAAATGAAGATCTCCAACTTTTCTGTTTCAATAATAAGACGAGAGTATCTGGAAAAAACCCTTCTCCAACTTTGTAAAAATGTGGTGAAGGATTCCCCTACCTTTTGTTTCACTTTACACAGATCAAGCATGGTTATCTTGTGTTGGATATTGTAGGAGTATTGTGATATGAATTTATTTATTAACTCCTCAAATTTTCTGATGGGGGGAGTGATCTTTGAAAGCCACTCCATGGATTGTCCACCCAAACTTCATGGAAACAATCACATTAATTAGGTATCTTCATTAGAAAATTCTAAGCTCATATTTCAGAAATCACTCACATGTTCAATGGGGTATGTTTTCCCATTATACCTATCAAATTTAGGGATTTCACAATGTTTTGGAAAAGGAATCATTTGAAGACTCATGTCAAATGGATATGGACATATCATCCAAAACATACTTATTTGTTTTACCCCCTTGGATTTCCTTTATTTTCCCTTGTAATGATTTTATTTGTTGAGTAAGAGCATTAAAATCATTAAGAGGAGTTTCAGGATTCTCTTTAATCCCTTCTGTGTCAAAATCAGCAAGTAAATTAGCTCCTTGATTAGCTAATGAAAGGAAATATCTTTCCTTTTTTCGTTCCAAAATTCTTTCCATAAGAGTATGGAATTGGGGATCATGTTCTGCTTCTTGGAGCTTCTCTTCCGTTATGTCTTCAGTATTTGAATTATGAAAAGGATTATCTTCCCTATTGCTATTATCACCCATTTTTATTAGTGTACTTTCCCTTTCATCTCTTTCTATGTGCTTTCGAGATCATGTAACAACAAGCATAAGCTTTTGCCAAATTTATACTAACTTTGATCAAAATAATGAAATAGTACAATTTTGATTGATATGAAAATCGGGATAGAATGAAGATTCTATGACTAATGAGATTTCTAATCTTTAGCTTGTGATTCCCTAATTGAAAGGATGATAATCCTTTTTATGAGAATTAAACCAAATATAAAAAATAAAGATGATTTTGCACTTTGTGATGTTTGATCGTAGCTTTGTAAAAAAATAAGGATTGTGATAAATGCCTAATGTTCTCAAGTTCTCTATTGCAGAAATTGATTAGGACGAGTAGAGTACGTAATTGTAGGTTGGGAAATGTAAGATAAATGAATATGTTGATTGTGATTATTCCTTTGAGAAAGGGCTCTTCTTTGAAAGAAAGCTCATGAATATAATGGTTCTATAGAATAATCGTCACTGAAACCCCTAATAAAGTTGTGATATCTGTTGGAGTTGAGAAGATACAACACCACAGAAGCCCAAAAGATCTTTGCAAGCAAATAACCTATTACAAGGAGAAGCAAATAAAAGCAACAAAGGAAATGCTCAAAAATGTGAAGCAATGTATTCACCTGAAAATGTAAAAATGAATAATGATACAAAAGATAGTTTTCAACTACATATAGATGAAAACCCTAAAAAAGAAAACCCTAGGCTTGCACAATAATAATTAATAAAGTAATTAATTATTATGTACCTAATGTTAGCTTAAGTGAAAAGAGGTAAAAATAAACTTTACGTAATTAAACAATTATTGTTTAATTAATAAATTAAATACCCAATTACTCTAACACCCCCCCTTAAGATAGACATAGGGAGAAGCTAAAACCTAGAAGAAGCTACTGAAAGCAAAAGCAATGGGTCCCAGGAACAAGGCCATATCAGGTACCCATGTACAAAATCAATGCAAACTAAATGAAATGGGGTAAAGGAGAAAACTCAGTGGGAACAAAACTCCTCCCCAAAATAGAATGCAAGGAAGGAATGCAATGCACTAATGAAAGAAGGATAGGAGGTGGATAATATGATACCCCCCATAGACAACTTCTATCATATAAGTACATGTACAATGATCTCCATAGGAGAGATAGAAAGAGAGAAGAAAGTCCCCCCACAATGAAGAAACTCCTGTCACAATGGTAGATGCCTGATGTAGAATCCAAAAGGAGATCCTGAAGCGGCAAATAATATTCCTCCCCTTGGGAAGAAACGGATCCATGGACCTGTATCGAAGAAACCCTTTGAAGAATGATGAACCAATCTGTCTCAAGATGTGTGCCATGATAGGATGCTGAAAAGTCTCACTGTCTAAACTGAAACAAATAATGTCAAATCCAAACTGATGTGGAGAATACTGAAATGCAACCTCTGAATGCATAGATAATGGTGGGCGAACAGTGATAACCTGACTGTCAAGGTAGAGGAGATGAATGTCCTCAAAATAATCCTCCAAATCTGCAATATAGGACTCAACAAACAAGAAAGATATGTCTGCAACATAAGAGTCCAAAGTAGCTATGTCTGGAAGATGTATGATTCCCTACTGCACTGAATCAAGAACAACAAAATATGTTGATGAAATTTCAGTCTGAAGAGTAGGAACTGAGAGACAAACCTCTGATCCATCAGAACATGTAAGGGTGTCTAAATACTCAAGCTCCTCTAAAGTATCATGATCAAATTGTGTATTCTCTCTCCAAGCAATGGGTATGAGACAATCTGAAGTAGGATCCTCTAGGAATGGAGATAGAATTGGGTCTCCATAGATCTCCCAAAGACGTGTCCAAAGTGGGTGAGGACAATCAATGTCCGATATAACCAACACAGTGTCAAGATCAACACTAAACAATATAAGTCCTACTATGTGATTTCTAATAATAGTTCATGCTAATCTACCCTCTAAATTTGTTGGTTCAGGTATGAGATCATACAAATAAGGCAAAATATTAAGCCACCTACAATGTGTAAATTACCCTTTGCCCATGACTCATAATTACCCCGTTCCAGAAGAACAACTGAAGGGTGAGTAGAGAAACCCATGATAACTCTTTAAATGAAAAATTTAGAGACTAATGATCTCAGCAATGATAAAGCATATCAACATAACCCATCCAACGCAAACAAACCCCATGTAGGAGCCAAGACGACCAAGTAATTGAGCAAAGTGTAAAAACACACAAATCTGAATAAAAAATATCTAATAAATATTCTGATAAAATAGACTGTAGATCTGGAAAAAGCATTGTAACACCTTTCCAATGTCTATTCGTTTGCGCAAAACAGACACCGTGGCCAAAAGTTATGAATTTTTCAAAAACTGAATTTAGTTTTGTAGGAAACGATTTTTTTTGCAAAAAACGTTTATTTCTAACTTGATTTTTAGAAAATTTACTTACTGTTTGTAAACAAAAATAAAAACCCAGAAATATTTTGATGCTAGAATGCTAGAAACAAAACCCAGAAATAGTTTCTTGATCCAACGAGTAGAATATGAGAAAATGATTTTTTTTTTACTTTCAGCTAGGATAAAAATGACGCGCATCATTTTTTTAACAATGATTTTCTCTAGATCTGTGCAAGATATGCAAAATCTAAAAAATACCCAGTTCAGATTTTGACGCTGGCTACAAAACCCAGAAATCATTTTTCTTGCAAATGAGTGAAAACTGAATTTTTGAAGCAAAAATGATGACGGCTCCAATAAAAAATGGCTTGCAACAAACCCTTGTAGCTTCAAAAATCTTCAAAACAAGAACAAGCAGCTGCAGATCTGAAGCTCTGATACCATGTTGGAGTTGAGAAGATACAACACCATAGAAGCCTAAAAGATCTTTGCAAGCAAATAACCTGTTACAAGGAGAAGCAAAGAAAAGCAACAAAGGAAATGCTCAAGGATGTGGAGCAATGTATTCACCTGAAAATGTAAAAATGAATAATGATACAAAAGATAGTTTTCAACTACATATAAATGAAAACCTTAAAAAGGAAAACCCTAGGCTTGCACAATAATAATTAATAAAGTAATTAATTATTATGTACCTAATGTTAGCTTAAGTGAAAAGAGGTAAAAAGGAACTTTACATAATTAAACAAATATTGTTTAATTAATAAAGTAAATAACCAATTACTCTAACAATATCGATGAATAAAGGTTCTTTGTTCAAGAAAAAACTTTCGACTTTGGTATAAAAATTTCCTCTTTTTCAATAACTTCTTATAACTGAAAGATTTCTTTGGCTTCTTAATCTTCCTCTCTAGAGACTTTTTGACAAAATTTGCAGACTTCCAAACCCTGAGCATAGAAAAATACTAGACTGAGATGACTGATTTCAGAGTGTCAGAAAATTACCCAGGTTTGGAACACAAATGCACTAAATTTTTCAGCATATGCACTAAAAGATCTAACCTATGCATTAGATTGTCACGAGTATGTGCTAAAATAGAGCACAAATGTGCTAAAATAGAGCACAAATGTGCTAAAATAGAGCACAAATGCGCTAAAACAGAGCATGAATGCGTTGAAACATAGCATAGATGCGTTGAAATAGAGCATGAATGTGCTGAAACAGAGTCTATATGCGCCAAAATAGACCAGGGATGTGCCAAAATATCCAATTAATTTTCTGAGATAGACATGTTTTGACATTTTGATGTTTTCGGATGATCTTAACCTGATTTAAATGTGAAAAACATGACATACAATAGCAGACAGTTGTTTTGTAAATCCTAAAATCTAAATAAAGAGTGTATGTTCTCAAGATTTTAAGGGTATTAAACAAGATAAGCACTTCAAACAGACTCACTCTTAGTTGTCAAATAGGTCATCATAGGAATCACATTCCATAGCTTAAAATCGCGTGAATTGACACAACTGTGTCACCCCCTAGAGGTTGCTCATGTTTTTGTCTTTTCTTGGTGTGTACTCAAGTTTAGATTTCTCTATCCCTCTGAGAAAATAATCCATGGCGATTATATGGTGAGTTTTTTGGGGGCAGATTCTTCCCTCCCCTTGAACTTTGATTGAAATGATGTTTGGATACTAACACGGTTGGCTTTCTACACTATGGCTCGTAGTAAAGGTTTTCGTTCGGCGTGGCAATAGATAAACTCCCTTGAAGACCTCCCAATCTTTAGAATAAAGATTTTTGGGATAATTATCTTGCACACTTTCGTTGAATATGAGTTTCCCAAAAATTCACTTTTGATTAGAGTGGGTTGGAAAACCTGGATTTGGTTGTTCCCACTTAGGTCATTCTCGTAGGGTGAGTATTTTTTCCCACTACGACAGGCCTTTTAAAAGATGTAATAAAACATGAATTGCATAAAATGAAAAAGGTAAGTTTGGTGTTTTGGTCACTCAATAAAGGGGAGAGCATAAACCTATTACCCAGCAATCACAGCAAACAAATGATTTAATTTTAAACCCTAAGGACAGTTTTCTATGCTAAGTGAAGATTTTACTTCACAACAAACATTAGATTCATTTTAACCAAGTAAAAATAATGTTTGGTGACTATCCTAGGATTGATAAATTCCACATTTTAAGTGTTTATCCTAGGATTTCTTCATTTTACTTTAAAAACCAAATTGAAAATCTTGTCCATGGGTGGCGTCGGAATTAGGATTTAATTTTTACAATTCGTTGTATGCGCTTAAAGAACTAGTAAATGCACTAAAACAGTTAACAAATGTGCTAAAGGAACAAGAAGGGATATGCTAAAATAGGTCGTCTATGCGCTAAAACAGTTCATCAATGTGCTAAAATAGTTCATGGATGCGCTAAAATAGTCCATCGATGCGCTAAAACAATCCATCAATGCGCTAAAACAGTCATCGTATGGCTAATACGAGGTTCGTATGCACTAAAACGCAACTCCAGTCTATCACCTGTCAGAAAAATTTGTGATAAAAATATTAAAAATAGGGCAAGGCCACATGGTGGGTGCCAAAAATGTGTTGTTAGAATATGTGGTCTAACTAGAAAGAAAACTAACACACCAATGAAACATTAGATTGAAAGAAACTAATTTAGAAAATACAAATACAAACTCTAAATAATAGTAGCTTCTTCAAATTCATCCCATTGTCCTTTATCTCCAAGGATTTGTTTCAAGATATTGGCTCTCAGTTGGTTTAGCAGCAGCTTGTTAGAATGACAACTTAGGAGAACAAGATTGATGCAAAATACATGCCCATTGCTAATTATTTAAACTATGCTTATGAACTTAAAATTCTATGATATTGCTAAAATTTTGATTTGAATGTAATTATAGTAATTGCACATAAAATCTAGGATGAAATCTACTCTCCAAATGGTTGTATTTATAGATTTTTGGAAGGCAAGAATCTAGTTGGCGAAGATCAATGGTTGAGTTTCAAACCTGTCAAGATGAACGGTGTGAGATTCTAGAAGTTGAGAGAAAGATGAAAGGTTGAGAGAAAGGTGAAGAAATTTTTCAGCCCACGAAACTATGTTCATTCAAAAATTGAGACAAACAAGCTCTTTGTCTTTTCATTTATTGAAAAGTTAGTTGAAGTTTGAAGATAAATCCTAATTAAATATGTGACATGTAATTTGAAAACTTCTATAATTAAATAATTAATATTTATTTATGTGAGAGGTGAAAATGATGTGTAATTAAATAGTTAAAATATTTAATTATGTGTGGTGTTGGATGAATTAGAAGAATATTCCATTTTTTGAATTTAAACATTCAAACTTTAGAAATAAAATGATAATTAAATAGATAAATTTATGAAATTTATTTTATTTAATTAAGAGGAAATTAGCAATAATTAAATAAATTTATTTATTTAACTAAACTAGAAGAATTAGAAAAATGAATGATATAAATAAATAATTAAATTTATTTACATGTAGATGACTTTAGAATATTAATTAAATAATTCATATTTAATTAATTAACAAGTTTGACTAACCGTGACCATTTTTAGATGTATACAATTTCAATTCACAAGTCTAATGCTTAAGAGATTTGCTTCTAGAATGCAACTACAGTCATCCATCAAACATTCATCGAATGGTCCCTATGATTTTTCGTTGGCATATTTGCTTATTTCGACACTAAATTTTTTTATTATTTTGAGATTCTTTTTAATTTGCCAATAAAAATATTTTTTTTTCTTTGAAAAAAGGTTTTAGTTGCCAACAATTTTTTTTTCTATTTTGAAAACAAGATTAATTCCCTAATGGAAAAAAATTTCTAGTTTGAAAAATGGTTTTAATCATCAATGAAAAATATTTTATTCGATTAAAAAGTTTTGCAATTCACCAAGATTTTCCATAGACTTCTAGGGACTGTAAAAGATTCACCAATTGGGATTTGTTTTTCCCTGAAAAACAAAAAAAAAATCGCCAATAAAATTAATATTTTTTATCAAGAAGTATATAGGATTCACCAAGATTTTACACACTCTCCAAGGGGGTGTTTCTTAAATTTTTCCCTACATGGCACCCATGTTTCATAAGCCAAGCTTCAAAATTGTAGGAAAATCAAATTTTAATGAGGGTCGAGCTTTTACAAGAGCTGAAATTTGTTACATTTTTATAGAGCATAAGATCATGGTGGCGTGAGATTTTAGAAAATCAAAGGAAGACAAAATTTCATGGCGGCCAAAGATGCACAAAAAACAATGAATAAACCATTATGTGGAATAAAAATAATTAGAAGCCAAAGCTTACCTTAGAATTTTTACTTCCAAGCAGAGAAAATCCATAGTTATAGAAGCAAGGAATCACTAGTTCAAGCTCTCTAGTACCCAGCAGCTAGCAGTGCAACTCCTCTCCAAACAAGGCCAAATGTAAAATGATGATGTTTTTAGGGTTCCAAAGATTATATTGAAATCCCTAATTCGAGTGGAGTGAATTTTGACTAATTTTAAATTAATAATCACTTCATCAAGTTGTTTCCATGGTATTGACCCTTAGGTCAAAGAATTTTATAATGTGTTATGAGGTCCAATCAAACATATGTCAAGGGTGGTGGTCGATTAAAGAATATGCCAATTTTACAATATGCATGGAGCCTAAAAATTAGAGTCAGAACTCTGATTTAATATTAGCAACTTAACGTTATATTTCCTTTATACATGTAAGGTTAATTAATTAAATGATAATTCATTAATCATTTAATTAATTCAACTATTTTGTGAATTCAATTCAATGATGCATGAAGGTGTTAAATTTAGATTACGCATGGAGTGATAAATATTGAAAATTCTATAAAGAAAAATTTTCTCATGCACAAGTGGAGCTTCAAGTTCAGATATTCAGATCATGCGAATAGTGAGACATTGCTTTCAGTTTCACATTAGTTCACAATGTTTTTGATCATTTGCATGGGGAGGTGAATTTTTCTAGGCACAAAGTGCAATTTCATGTAGTTTTGGGCTATTTTTATCAAGGTTTTCTCTTCTGCTCGGATTTCACATTAGAGATGTTGTTTTCACTTTAGTTGGCTTTCAATTCTATTATTGGCTACTTTGTGCATGCCTTTTTTTACTGCAAGACTTTATTTTCTGGTTTTTGCATAGTGTATTCAAAAAATTACACTGTTTAGAATCTAAAAATTGCATTTACACATTGTATTCTATGTCATTTCATTACACTTTACCCTCTTTCCATTTTGGGTGTGTACACTAAGTTTGTGAAACTTGTATCAGCTTTACAACTTGGTTTCCTATTAGAAATACTATTGTAAGACATAGTTTGAGACTCATGTCATCCTGTAATAGACCATTCACTGTGGATCTTGGGTTTTATAACTCTCTTTCTAATAGTGTTGATAATCAACCCCCTATGGATCATAGTATGCATACCTTGTTTCCCATGACTTCCTTACCTACAACCAATGTGCATGATGCTAACAATACCATCCCTACCATGACTAGTTGTACTCAAGCTTTTGGGTATACTCAAAGCCAAGGTGGAACTTCAATTCCTCCTTCTATAATACCTATTTCCATTCCTACGTACACTAGTATTCAAATTACCATGCAACCATCCAGCCTACTAGCAATGTCAACACTTCCTTAGGTATTTCCATAGGGAATCCTTCTAGCTTTGTGCATTCAAATACCATATCTCCTCAACCATCCTCCCTCGCAAATTTGCAATTTACTTTCCCTCCGCATACATACACCACTCCACCTTATTCTCCTCCATTTTACAATACCAACAATGATCCCTTCATTACAACACTCTTGCAAAACATGTCAGCCCTTCAACAGAAAATCGCCATCCTAAATCAAAAAAACAATGGTCAACCTTCACAATACATCAAAACCAACCTATTATCCTTGGAGATATTGAGAACACAAATACCACAAGGTATAGAAGTTCCTAGATTCAATAAATAGGGTGGGAAGTGAGATCTTGTTAGCCATGTTTCTGCTTACACAAACCTATGTAGTGATTTCATCTTTGAAGATAAGATTTTGGTTAAACTCTTCCCTAGATCCTTGAAGGATACTACTTTAGAGTGTTTTTTCTCCTTATTGAACAACACAATAAACTCATTCAATCAACTTATTGATACCTTTTACAACCACTTCCACATTCACATGGGTCCCAAAATGACCCTAGATGATTTAATGACATGTAAACAAAAGGATGATGAGAAAGTCACTAATTTCATAGCACGATATCAAATGCTTCATTCACAAATAAACACTGAGATTCTTGATGCTAACCTTCAATTAATGTTTATTGCCAATTTATAAAATAAAATCCAAACCAAACTAGAGATGTTGAAATTCACATCCTTCACACAATTATGTACAACCCTTCATGATTATCAGAATTCAACTTATGTTCGTGATGTGAAAAATCCCCCTATCCATCCTAAAAAGTTTGAAGCCACGCCTCAAAATAGTTACCAACCTTATTGTAGACACATAAAAATGACCTAGGCCTGCAAGCTCTAGTTTAATCATTTTAGCATAATTAAGACATTTTAATTATGTCCTTGACTCACTTTCGACTATTAATTAAATAATTCATAATTACTTAATTAATTCATATATGTTTATTCTTCAAGATTATTAAATAAATAAATTTTAATTATTTATTTAATGTGTCACTAATTATCTAATGTATTCTTACAATTAAATAAATTTCTTAATTTATTTAATTATTTTTGTCCATTATGTCTTCCAGATTATTAAATAAATAATTTTATTTATTTATTTAATTATGTCACTAATTAAGTCCTCTTCTTTCTAAAATTAAATAAATTCTTATTTTTTTAATTTTGTCCACTTTCCACTATAATTAAATAATTATTTAATTATTCATTAGCTTCTCCTCTCCTAAAATTATTTGGTCCACTCTCTTGAATTTTGAATTAAATCATTTATATTTAATTTAAAAGGTTCCCTTTGTCACATTCTTCTATAAATAAATAATATATTTATTATTTAATTTCCACCTAAATTAAATAACTTTTTGTTGTTCTCATTTTAAATAAAATTTATTTATTTAAAATAAGTCCCACTTTCTAATTTCCCTCTTTGAGTAAATAATTAAAATTAAAATTATTTACTGTCACATGATCCCACCACTTTTGAATTAAATTAATTTTTAAATTCAAAAAGTCAACATCACCTCTTGAATCAAATAATTTTAAATTATTATTTGATTCTCCAACAGCTTCGTTTTGTGTGCCCAGAATCTCTTGTCACATGTATTGTCAGCCATTGATTTGATTTTTTTTAAATCAATCTTGTCCATTCATTTTGAATCTGACCTAATGTTTCCCTAACCCTAATTGTGGGTTTTTATATTGAATCTTGTCCATTGATTCTAGGGCACTTGCTAACTTTTAATCTCGGTCATTCACACAAAATCATATTTTCTATAAAATGGTAATTTTGGTCTCATTTTGGCATATCTTGCAATTTCATATCTTACAACCTCACATCTTGCAGTCTCATTTTATTTGCACTTTCATACTCTTGTATGTTTCTTCATTTGACATAGGCATATTTAGATGCTTACTAGTTGTAGTAGGGCATAGTATAGTATATAGTCATTCAAAATTCTTCAACATTTGCTTAGGGCTTGTCATTTCCATTGGCTTGCTCATCATAAATCTGAGGGCAACTACATATTTCAACAAGTTGAGAAGGTATAATGGAGGTTAGTCATGGAGGATAAAGATATTTGGTGAGATTGTTTCATCTATTCCTTTGCACTTCATTATCACTTTGGGTTTTCATGTTTTGCATTTGATTTTCTAACCCTAGGAAAATTCTCTTTGTTACACTTACAAGAAATATAATAGGGAATTTTTACAACTCAATTCCCCTCAACCAAATCAACAAGCTAATAACCAGGTGGTTGCTATAAATATGAAAAATCTTTTTTCCTTTGGGGATAGGAATAGAAAATTTACCCGTCTACTTGATACCTTTCATAATATCATGTTGCAGCTTGTGAACAAGAATATGATTTCGTTACCTCCTGCCAGAGCTCATGATCCTAATAAACCATTACCATCAAACTATAGATCAAATTCTTATTGCCATTACCACCAATAAAATGGACATGATACAAAATATTACGAGCGTCTTAAATGTCTCCTGCAAGACCTCATTGATTCTAACCATCTTCAAATTAGATGTGTGAATGATCAAGGTAATAAGTTTGTAGCTCCTAATCAAAAATTACAAATCTTTACAAATTTCATGCTGAAATATACTATTTCCTTTGTCAAAGCTAGTGAAAACAAAGAATGATGTGATGAATGTTGACATGGATGATGAAAACACAAAATATGACAATGAAGAAGAATTGATTAAAATGGTGTCATTTATTAAAGATAAATCTCGCATGGTCCAAACCAAAATGCCCCTTGATATTGCTTTCTTACAACAAGACATACTTAAACATGCACCTGATGGTCCTCTTTACATAGCTGGAAGAATCAATGAAAAGCCTACCAATGGGATATTAATTGATCTCATCTATTTAGAGAATGTTATCATTGAAGAATTCCTATTTGTGCATGAACTCTATTAAGATACATATGAAAGACCGAAAGAATGGATCAAAACACATAATGGTTTTTCTTGCCCTACGCTTAGCTCGATAAATCTCCCTCTAAAAGTCAAACCAAAAACATTAAATATCTCATTCACATCATCTTGTCATCAGACCAATTTCATGTGAAGTTAGGTTGTCCATGGCTTCTCTTCATGAATGTGATCCCGTCGATTGTGAATAAATGTTTAAAGTTTCATTTTGGCAATGAAATATTTATTTTACATCATAGTGGCTTTAATCCTGTGTCTTCTCATGGGAACTTTTAATTGGATTTCTTTTGGCCTGAGCCTATTGAACCTATTAGAACTAATGAGGACTACTTTTTCAAAGCATACAAAAGTTTAAGGTGAAGCACATAGTATAATTATCCCTTAGAAATATACCTCAACCCGTGATTGAGCCACCTATGGTTGATGAACCAATAATTAAAAAAAATCCCATCCAAATATCCAAGAGCAACCTATGACAAATCCTCCTACAATTTCCTATAAGAGACCTAAAGACAATCAAATAAATCTCATATTACCTCCTAAAATCAAACAATTTTACAAAGCCAAAGAGAAAGTGGTTTAAAAAATTCCCATGGTTCCTTTTGTTCCTCCCCTAAGGAAGAAAAGAAACCTATGGTTAACAAACCCGCTCCTACAAAATCACAAAGTGACACAGATTGAAACAAAACCGAAATGATAGAGAGCGTAGGCATATATGTTGTGCTATTTCTCGTATGTTATAAACTAAAGAAGAAAAGAGCAACATAGAAAATCAAAATCCAAAATTTCCTGAAGCAATGCATGATGACTCTATATCCTTGTTGAAACATAAACAAGAACCTTCTAGAGACATTATCATTTGATCTCTTGTTGTGATTAATTTAGATGATGGCATTGATATTGCAAAGATTGATGAACAAGTACATAATGAGTTCAATTCATTGTTCTCTTCTTCCATGAACTTAAATAATGATAAGAGTTTTTAACTTAGTGTGTGTCCTAGTTTGAGACCTGTTGTTGTCCCTTTGGCTATTTTTCTGCCTTGCATGTATACCAATCAAGATTGGGATGTGAATGACCTTCTATAGGTTTACTCACATGTACCTTACTAGTATTTTGCTTTTTTTTCTTTTTCATGTTCTTTATGTGATTGTATGTGCATAATGTGATCCCCTATACTATTTCATTTGTTGTATCTCTCTTTTTTTGTGCATTTCTCTATTTTTACCTACATTATTCTATATTTCGTAAACATTTTATCTTTTTTGCTTGTCTTGTGTTTTCCTTTTGAGGATAACACAAGACGATGAGACATTTAGGTCTCTTCCATGTTGACCCAAAAGTATTTTTCTTTGTTTTCGCTATTTATGTGCCATTCTTCCAATTCTATGAGTATTTGGGGAATTATGGCATTTTTGAGCTCTAGAGCAACATTATAGCAAAGATATACTAACCCCAAATCCATAGATCCCTTATGTATTTTTGAGGGAAAACCCTCCCTCCTTTTTCATGTACCTTCATTTCATAAATATATGGCTTGGCATGGGGATTTCCAAGGAATCTTTCATGTCTTAGGATTGAACATTGGCTACTTTAAAGCAATTTCTCACAACAATGGTGTTAGCAACCACTTTAAAGTGGGGTCATACATTGATAATATATTTTGACATTTCTCATGTATCATTGGTGTGATTTTATTTTTTCTTGTGATGCGTCCTTTTCTTGGTGGTTTCATTGGGTTTGATGTCCTCCAAGAGTGTGATATTTCTTAGTGTACGACTTTCCTCTTAGTGGTGATCTGACTCACTACATTCCCTAAGTTGTGAAACTTTTACTCTTGATTTTTCCTCTCGTGGAGACATTAGGCATGATTTTCCCTAAGAATAATACCTTACACGAATGAAGCAAGATCCCCTTGAACAAAAACCATATATATATATATATATATATATAATTTTCATAAGTGTTTGGCATAACACAACTTGCTAACCTTGTGAAGCTCAAAACCATCCCTAATAAATTCCACCAAGCATAACACACCTTGCTTTCCTATGGATCCTTCCCCATGTTCATAGATGTTTGGCATAATGCACCTTGTTAATCCCTATGGAGTTTGAAACCCTAAATTCAAGGCCACCTAGCATAACACACATTACTTTCTTGTGGAGCCTTGCCTAGAATTATGGTTCCTTATTGAAGTGGTCAGGAGGATAGATTTGATATGGTATGGGAGCCTAATATGATTCACTCATTTTCCACCCTATTGAAAGACTCACCTAGTAGAAAAATTGAAGTTTCACTACCTCAGAGTGAGTGCAAACTCATAGCTTAGATGTGTTCCACATCGCATTGGACATTCTAGGCTTGATCTTCCTAGTCTTTGATAGTGTATTATTGTGTACCTTTATCATTGTTGCATACATAAGTGTCTTGAATGTCTACTTTAGTGTGATTTTGACATGGGGTCATAATCTCACTAAGGTGGGGGAAAAATGTAGTGTAGGAAAAAGTATCCATTTTTCACACTTAATTTGAGAATAATTAATAATAAAATGAGCCTATTTTTGTCTTAATTTAGTGTTGTAATATGTTTTTCATATTCACATTAAGTTTAGGGCCCTTTTAAACTAAATGGACTTAATTATGCCTTATTTAGGGTGTTGTAAGGTATACCTTTACACTTTCACATTAATCTAGAGCTTTATTAATTAATTAAGGTTAATTTTCCTTAATTGGCCCCTTTAATTCAAATCCAAGTCTAATTAAATAAAAATTCTAAGAGATAAAACCCAAAATTCATAAATTCCATTTCACAACACTCAACTTTGGAAGATGTGTGTCCTGGGTAAGTGGCCTAGGACCCATTCACCATAGGGCGAATGGGTCCACACTTAGACCTAGGACCCTATTTTTGCATAATGTTTAACATTGTCCAATATGTGTCCTAGGTAAGTGGCCTATGAGCCATTCACCTTATGGCGAATGGGTTCTCACTTAAACCTAGGACCCCTCTTTGAAATTATTTTTTGGTGGTATTTTAATATTTCAAATCTATAATTCAATGTTAGCTTGTGATATTTGAATTTTGGGAATTAATGTTAAGATATGTATAAATAAGGTCATTTCACTATGTTTCATCCTAGAACTTTATGTGACTTCATGAGAGCAAGTTAGAGCATTATTGAGAGAATTCAAGGGCAGAATTATTGAAGATTATTGCAGCAATCAAGATTCCATTATCATGTGAAAGGTATTGTATCATGCATGTTGTATGAGCTACTATGGTGATGTAGTTTTCAAGATCAAATCAAGCATATCAAAGGCATTGATTCACATCATTTCGAGATCAAGATCTACATTCATTGAGGCCACTTCATGCTATTTTGCAGATTTGTTATCCAAGGTTCAAATAAGGATTGGTGAGTTGTGACATTTTTGTTCATTCATCATTCTTTCTTTCATGTTTCATTTCATTTCAAGGTTTAATTACCAAAATGGGGTTTGACCAAGGAAAACCCCTATTCCATAACAAACAACATTTTTCTCTCTTTGATGTGTGATTGCAGATTTTAGGTTGAAGATCATTTGGAGAAAAAAATTGAAGAAAGTTGCAAAGTTGTCAAAGTTATCAAATCATGAAAATTGATGAACAATATTTATTTTTGGCTTTTTGATAGTGAAAAAATGGAATCTGGGAGTGCAAACCTAGAAAAAGAGAACCCGAAAAGAATTTTCCAAGAGCCCTAGCCAAGACCCATTCGCCATAGGGTGAATGAGTCCTCGGTGAGGTTTGAAAAAGTATCTTTGGTGATAGGTACACAACATTTTACCCTTTTTAGATCTGTCTTTTGAATATTTTTTGGGTAAGAATTGATTATTGTTTGTCGTTTGCACTTTGTAACACACATTTTGAATTAAATAGTGGGAAATAGGTGCATCATAGTTTTTCATTTTCCCCACCCTATTTTTCATCATTTCAGTTCTCTTTTAGAGCAAATCCTACATGCACTCGTATTATAGCACAAGCACATTTTGGATTTTTCTAAAAATCGTAAAAAATTTAAGACACCCATGATCCAAGCCCACATGCTCTATTATTCTCCTACTTCTATGTGTTATCCAACAAAAAAATGCTTTGTCATGTTGTTGGGGAAAGCACATGCAATTTTTATACATTCCACCACCTTTGCACCACCTTTTTCTAGTTTTTCAACTTAGGAAGGAGGAAATACAAAGCTTTTACATCAAATTTGATTATATCAACTCCAATTTTCATGTTTGTGGTGTTGTAATGTTAATTATGATTTTATTATTACAATTTCACATTACAGATTAGTTAAATCTATATTTTTTAGTAGTTCTATTAGAGTTATATAGAATTGACCATTGAAACTTGGAAGAAAGTTCATGAAAAGTTAAAATTCTTGAGGAGTTTGATGCAAGAAGAAAAATAAACTACACATAATTGGGTAGCTTCTCAAATCAAATCTCTAATTTTAAGGTATGTAAATAATTTATACATGTACTTTACGTTTTCATCATTCTCTTATTTTTCTTTATCATGCTTAATATAATGCTTTGATTTTGTTATCAAGTTGATTTTGGGATTAAATTTTTCTAAGTATTCAAAATTATGAGTGCTCAACATACATAGCCTTAAAGAAATGCATTATATTTTATTAAGGGATCAGATTAGATTTTGTTAGTATAATCAAATGCATCACATTATCATCCTTATCTTTATAGTACTAAACATACCCTTCCCTACAAGATATATTTTCATCCTTGCTTATTCACCACATCGAATTTCTTCTCTCTTGTCAAATTGACTATGTGATGCCATCCCACATTCAATTTTCAAGGAGCATACAGTCCTTATTAGGATATCGAGAAAAATTACATAAATTTTACATGGTGTCATGCTTGCATGTGTCATGAGGGTCACATTGGTTCCAACTCAAGTTCTTTATGTTTCATGTGATTCTATCTATATCAACTTTGCATAGTGTCATGCTTACATATGTCATGTCACACTAGCTCCAATTCCATAATGCATTATATTCTATACCAATTTTATATGGTGTCATGTGTCCACATGTTGGACTACACAAGTACTAACTCATTGATTTACTTATGTCTCATGATTCCATCTATATCAACTTTATAAGGTGGTCATGCATACACATTGCTGGAACTATGAAATTTTGGCAATTTCATTCACCCTTCATGATTATTAGTCTCCCAAAAGGTTCATAATACAGACATAAAAATCCTCACATAGGATCTTTTACCTAAATCCAATTTAAATTTTTTTGTAAAGCCCCATAAAATCCATATGGCATTAAATATTTTAACATATGAAAATATCGGCATAAGTTGATGCAGGTCTCATTGATGATAATATACACATCCTCAGTATATCGATAGGACATCAAAAGGGTCACGCCGATAAAATTATATACCAAAATAATGTGGGTTTGTATTTCTTATCAACAAGACAAAAGGTATCGGTATGACGATGTAAATTCATATCGAGCTAAGCTACCTTTTTCCAATTGGAAAAAAGTGAAGTCTATCAGAGAGACTTTGGTCGTTGGAGAGAGATTTCAAAACACTGGCCGAAGCACTATTGGTCTTGCCGATAAAGCAAAGGGAGGACTCACTTGATAAGATAAATGATACCAGGGAGAGTTCATAAAGTCTTATCAAACCCTCGGGTTACACCGACAAAACTAAGCATGCGAAGATAAAGGGTGTCTAGAAGACGATGCACGTTGTCTTGCCAAAGAAGAGGTGTATCGGTGAGACATGCCACTATGGGGAGATCTAAGAGACATCACGGTGAGTATTCTTCTGTCGACAAAACAATATCTTGATCTTGGCGACATAAGTTAACAAAGAAAACATCTTGGCAAGATGAAAAGCTTTTAGAGTAAGGTGAAGAACTGTTGGCCCGATTCATTAATTTTGGGTGATATTTTCTTTGGCGAAGGTCATGGCGATATAAAAGTAAAAAGGAAAGAAACTATCGGGGAGACTTGTGATGTCAAAGAAACTGCAAGACGTCTTAGCACATGGGTGAATGTTGAACAGGTAGATCGGCTTGAGATTTGAAATGTCTTGCCAATATGAGCTCTGATGTGACAACGATAATTTCAAAAAACTTGCAGCATTCATGTCTCAGTAAAGACATTAATGGTGCTACAAAGCGTAGAATATTTTGCATATCAAGGTATGCTCAATTGAAATCATTGTCTCATAGAATTCAAAGCAAAGGAGAGCAAGGGAACCGGTAGAGAAATTAAGGCATTCACCTAGCTTGAATTTGCAAGAAAGTTACAGTAAGTTTCTCATCCTCTCAGAATTCATAAAAAATTGAATTATGGAAGGAACAAATTCAAGAAAACTAAAAGGAAGAAAACTCGGGGAGGGTAGCCAATCAAAAGCAAAAAAGAAAAAGACCGAATTGCAACCAGAGGGCATTGAAAGGAAACTAAATCAAGACCTCATAGACCAATTACCTGGTTCTAGGCCTAAAGCTAGGCGTTCTCCACATCTCAAAGCTAAAGTTGACAAATTGGACGAAAAATGCAAATTTATAGGGGATGTTTGGACTCTGATTAGGGGCTATGAGTTATTCAATTTCCATTATCACAGGAGAAATTGCTTTGAGCCGGTATGCAATCCATGGAGGCTCAATTTAGGGAAATTGGTGTGCCCTAATATTTTTATTGATGTCGAACTGGTAAAATTGATGGCTAGACATTTTGACTCAAAAAATAAGGCTATATGTGATTTGTCAGGGAATCTATTGATATATGTATCTGAGAATGCAATTGTTAAGGTTTTCAGGATGGAGGGAATATGCAGTGAGAAAATAATAAGTGAGGATCTCAATAGTGAGTTCAGAAGGATGGACACCATTTATAAAGGGTGGAGGTTACCTATGCATAGAATTATGTGTCATGGCAAACCTACTCCAATAGAAGACAGTGAGGGACCACCCTTTCATGTAGATCTTTTTGAACCTTACTTGAAATATACTTACTATTCAATGGGACAAGTATTGGGGATGGAGGTACCTGAACATATGGTGGTTGTGCCCATGGTGATTATTGCAGACATTCAGTATCACAATTCTAGATCATTTGATTATGCCAAACATGTTTTAAGGATTTGGATGCAGGTTTGACGATGATAAAGAATGGTGCCTCTGTTCTCCATCTCAGGAATTATTCATTGTTTGATGCACTTAGTGTTGTATTTTGGACAAGAGATAGGATTATAGCCCCAAGAGTTGAGGATTTATCAATTTGACAAGGAAGGTAAGCCATTTCCTATTCAATTATGGATTGTTATTTGGGATAGCAGGTTTGCCAATTCAAATTTCCTGCATTTCAAAGAATTCTTTGTGAAACCCTTGTATAGATTTTTCAATCATCCTTGTGATTATTCTTTATCTAAAGAAGTAAAAAAATTTCTTAGGCCTAGAGATTATAATGGACTAGTCAACCACAACTGGGGGGATTGGTATTGCTTAGAGAATGCCACAATGATTAGGGTTTATGGTTTTGAGGATACACCATTCATTCTGCCCAAAATTGTCCCGGATAGAATTGCATACCTAGAAATTGTTAGGAAAATGGATTACTCCAGTGTTATGAACTTAATTTCATATGGGAAACAGGCCTTTATGCCCAGTACATTGTGTTTTAGTGATTTTACTATATTAGCCAAGGAAGGTTACAATTTGATAATAGATAAATTATTGCACTACAACATGAGAAGATCACTAGTAAGAAAGAACTTTGATCCAAAAGGGTATATCCCCTCTATCTGACAAAAAATAATTTTTGAAGGGTAAAAAAAATAATTTTTGAAGGGTACCATCATGTGCCCTGTAAATCTGATGACATAATCAGAAACCTAGAGGCAGAGGAAGCTGAAATAGTGATTGAGAAACATGATCAGGAGTTGGTGGATGCCGATTTTTTATCCTCCATTATAGGGATATCAGAAGTAGATAGGCCATAAAGCTCATCTGGGAAGGTATCAAGAATGAAGACTCAGGATTATGCCTATCTTTCCAGGGAAACAGATGTTGAGGAAACCATGGATGTAGATACAAGACATGAAGACTATAGGTCTTTTATATCAGATGATGAATTTATAAAGACCTTGGAGTTTAAGACATTTTTATATAAGAAAAATGGGAAGGAGATAAGGGGACAGGTTGACAATGTCACTCCAGGAAATGAAGATTAACTGTTAAAAAGCCTAAAGGATGAGGTATAAAAAGATATGATTAACATGACCCCTGAAAAGGGAAGGGAGATGCTAGAAAAGGTAGGTGTTATGATTTTTCCAGGTTTGGATCTGAATTCTACATTAGTTTTTGATAGTTTCTTAAAAGATAACAATGCTACCCACAAGCTCAGCATAGAGAAGGTGATGAAGGTATACACAGGATCAAGATATAATCCTGATGATGAAACATTGATGATTTGTGCCTTGTATCCTCCTCACAAGAAATCAATTTTTATTGATACTGAAAAGGAATTCGGACATGTCATGACCCTAAAGGCTAGGGAGGTTATCCTATAGCAACTGCATATATTGGAATAAATATAGCCAAATTGAATAAAGCCCGAATCCAAGCATTGATCAGGGAAAGGGAGATGTATAAAACCAATAATGAGAGGATGTTGAGAGAGAATGAATGCCTAAAAGACTTGGTAAGTGTTGTAATAGAGCCAACAAAGATGCTCAACCAAGGTGAGAGTTCACAGAAAAGGGACCATTGGGAAGGATCAACTGCATACTCTCAAGGGAAAATGGATGCACTTTTTGCAATAATCAAAAGAAGGTGGGTTGTTTTAACCACTTGGTTAAATAAACTTTGGGGAAAACATTCACAATATGTGGATGCAATAAAGGAGCACAGGAGAGTGGATAGCAGAATTCAAGAAAAAATTGAGGAATTAGAGCAAAAAGATACTCCTAGTAATACAGAGATTAAAAGTGCTAATTGTATCATGGATAGGCACAAGGATTTCTTTGAGGAGTTACAAGGAGATGTGCAAGGATTGATAGAGGTTTTCAAAGACAGATTGACCAAGTTATGTGATGATGAAGGGAAACTGAAAGAAGTGACTATGTGGAAAAGTGAATGCGAAAAAATACTCCAAGAAATGTTGAAGACAACCACAATGAAGGATGTGACATTGGATAAATCATGTGAGCAGAATGAGCAAATGATAATGATGGATATTATGATCTATGATGCGCTGGGAGATGTTGATACTCATGAGTGCCAGGATTATATAGAGCATATGTCTGCATTCCATTTGTGGCTTAACAAAAATTAGTTAATAGTGAATTTGTTAAAAAAATTATGCTTTAATTTTTTTTGAAAAGGCACGTCCTTTGCAAACTGATGTATAAGTATCTATTGTTGGATAAATTGATGGTGGTAGAAGATAGAATTAGAATAGGATAGACTATTTTAAGCATTATATTTTCAAAAATGATGACATTCGAGGAGGCTATGTTGCATGTATGAATTTCAAGGAAGATAATGAAAAATTGTTAATTTGGTGATTTCATCATGGCATCAACTATTTGTTGGATTCTTGTAATTATCCGATTGTCTCCAATCTGATGTTTCTTGATTGTTTAAATTGAAGTATCAAGTATATATTCGATTTATCAGTACACTTTTTTTTTTTTCGTGTGATTTGGTTCATTGGATTCTTTAAAGAAGAATTAAAATTCCTTTCAATCAATTACAATAATCTGGGAATGTCATTTGGATCAGTAAGAAGAATCAGATAATTAGATTTTATATTCTGCCTCAAGTAGGGTTTATCAAGTACATTCTTGCATGTTTATACCAATTGTAAACTCATAGTTATATGCCAAACAATTAGAGAACCTGCTAGATAGAAACCATTCATTAAGGGTTTTCATTTGACTTCATTTTTACCCAATAGGGCACTAGTCTCCCTTATTTACATTACATTAGTTTTATTCATTTCATTTGACATCTCTTAATTGAACATATTAATTCATATACCTTGATATTGCATATACAATTTATACCAAATTAGGATCATATCTCTCCACTGCTAAATTGCCATTTGTGGATTGTTAGATCAAGTAGGAAGCATAAACTCAAAATCTATGCTATTCATATAGGTGCACCCGCCTAGGTCTAGCAGAGCCTTAAGAGTAGAGGTTTTAACCATACTGGTTGGCCTTGTTAGTTGACCAATAACATAGTGAGAGTTTTGTAGCCTCTTGTGGTTCATTCAACTAGCGTTTTTGAGACCCAACACACATTGTAGGAGACACACTAATTCCAAATGTATGACTCCCATATGTGTCATAATCCCTTCTATACCACTTACCATGTGTACACCTTGTAGGGGCTACACTATTTCCAACTACAAAATCCCTAATCATCTGGCACACATAAAATCAACTATCACATTGTATTAAAAGTTTCATTATGACTATCATAACCGTGTATCAATTTATGCCTATATTTTGTGACACTATAGTGTATGAGTATGCAAACTTGACAGATGTGAAATCAATCGTCGAGTGGTGTAATGCTTCAATGGGTCCAAGTAATGAAGGTAAGTCTTCAATTTATATATATATATATATATTTGGTTTATAGATGATACTAACATTGCACAATATGAGGATTGTTGTATATTGACATGATCAAGTGAACTACACTCTTTTAAAATCTCTAATGTAGGTTCATGGAGTATCCATGCATGGAAAATGGCATGCTTATGTTCTTCATGTATAGTTCAAGTCTGGAATGAGTGGGACTCAAAGGAGTGGGTTGACGAATGGTTTTTAGGATGTCTAATCCCACTTAACATCTATTGGCTCTTGATGATACTATAACTAACACAGATGGAATCATCCATTGACTTTGATAACATGTCATATCTAGTTCAATTAGGTAGTATATCTACTTGCATATTTTTTGAAATTCCTAATGTTATCTTACTTTGTAGTGTTTTTGTTATGTTGACTAAATTCATCCAATGTCATGCACATATCAATGCAAGGAAATTTTATGTAGTTATTTCATATGAAGAAAATGAAGAGGAAAGAAATTATTACTTGTGTCATTGTGTTGAGGCCAAAAATAAATTAGAGGCCAAAGTTATAGATGGAGAAAACATTGAATACCCTTTAGGCTCGGTGGTTTTTATTGGAACATGGAATAGAAGGTACCAATTAAGAGTGTTAATGTTTGGTTGTTTCAATAATTTGACACGCATCAAAATATTCTTCATTACTCAAACCTTATCATGCATCCAATGTTCATTTGATCAAATATGGGGGAAGACCTTTGAATAATAACTTGTGGAAGGTGCATGAGTTTGACCATGAGGCAATAGTTGACACAATAAATACTAGAGAAGACCCAAATGGTTCATTGGATTAATTTGTAAGAATGTACATTGAAGTTGCAAATTCATGTTACTAATCACTTTTTTTGAGGCATTCTTTCGTAGATTTAACACAATCCATATGTTTCATTTTTGACATTAATCATGAATAAAATATAAAACTATTTGTGTTTCTATGTTTTCAATATTTCTTTTGATATTAATGTATTGTAGTTGATAGTTAGACCTTTCTCTATCACATTTCAACTTTACTTGTGTTTTGGTTCCAAATTTTATATCGCATAGGAAGGACTTATTGCCCGTTTTTAACTTAAAGTTTATTATTTGAATCTTGTTTCTACATTTTTATACATATACATTGAATATTGAGCAGATTAAGTTAAAGTTTATTATTTTCTTGTTGCTACATTTTTATACATATAAATTGAATATTGGGTAGATTATATGCATATTTATGGTAGGCCTATTTAAAATGGTACATAGTGGAATTTTTTGTGATAAAAATTACATTCACAATCTTTTGTTGTGTTCCACTATCAAGTCAAAATGAGACCAAAATGAACTATCAATACCCCTATTGAAACTCTACATATAATTTAGTTTGGAAAACATAGTAGAAGGGTTACAATGATGGAGATAAATGTCATGACAATGAGATAATCAAAAGGACATAAAGAAAAAAATGACCTACACATGCCACTATACAACCAAAAGGTCGATATATAATAGAGTAGGGCATCATAAGGAAGGAATTAGTATTATATTTATGAGGAGAAAAGTATTAAGGTTTGAATGATAGTTATGAGAGGGAAGTTATATTATAGTTCAAAATAAAAACCTAGAAGATAAAGAAATTTCCTAAAGAGAAAAATGATTTTCATAATATACCTCTCCAATTATTTTTCCTTCAGTCTTGCATTCCTTGAAAAAAAAATGGATATGTATAGGATATTGAATATTATATATATATTAGCAACATATATTTGAATGCACCCTCTATCTCTAGGATGACTATTATTTCTAGGTTCTTGATATGATTTGACTTTTATTGTGTTAGTGTTTCTTAGATCAGATTAGATAATCAATTGTACAAAAGAAATGCAACACATAAGACAATGAACACAACAAGATACCCTGGGAAAACCCTCCTCTTGAGGGAGAAAAACCCAGCAAATGCTTCTCTTATATATATAAGAATATAGTGACAGAAATCTGCTTACAACACAGCCCAACAATGGCTAATGATTTTGCACTTTCCTTAATGCTTAGATACAAATAGATCTGCTCTTCCTTGAACTCAGTCTACTGCTACAGGAAT
This sequence comes from Sequoiadendron giganteum, assembly GCA_007115665.2. Classification (NCBI taxonomy): domain Eukaryota; kingdom Viridiplantae; phylum Streptophyta; class Pinopsida; order Cupressales; family Cupressaceae; genus Sequoiadendron; species Sequoiadendron giganteum. Next base: position 84,983,065 of record VCHN02000014.1, on the reverse strand, counting down.
GATGATCTGCTGCTCAAGTATGAACTTCTTCTAGGAATGCGATTTATGATAATTGAACTTGATTTCTGTTCTTCCTTGTATATACAAATTTCTGCTCTTGATCATAATAGCGAACTTTCTCTTACTTCGAATTGTCTTCAATAACCAAATGACCTTGTATATATATGTCACATAGGCGCCTCTTCATTTGGGTCGGCCTTTACAATAATAATAATAAACAAAAAATATTATTTAGGTCGGCCATTCAATAATTCATTTGTATGAAACACTATAGGGTCGGCCCTTTGCTTTGGTTGATATTTAATTTATTTCTTTCTTGGGAAGTGCAGACCGACGCTGTAATAACATCAACACTCCCTCTCAACTAGGGATGAACTTCCATCTGCACAAGACACACCATATTAGAATGAAAACAAAATAGAATATCACCTCGACGTGATATTAACCATTATGGCTACTCCCATAAATGGTATAAACTCATCACGGATTCCCTCATGTGATGTTGTCATGGAGTCACACACATGACATCCACCATAGCTTCTCCCAGAGGGTGGAAACAAGGGCTTTCACCTCAACTCTCTCTCATCAGAGAATTGCATTATCAAGGGCTTTCACCTCAACTCTCTCTCATCAGAGAATTGCATTATCAAGGTACACCTCAACTCTCTCTCAGCAGAGAATTATATTAACAAGGGCTTGCACCTCAACTCTCTCTCAGCAAAGAGTTGCATTCTCAACAAGGATCACTGATTACTGAGACTCTTTCTCAGTCACGGTTGCATTCTCCACTATACCAAGTTTCTCTCGGAAGTATACAAACTTAATCCTGGCGAGAGGCCTGGTGAGAATGTCTATCATTTGCTCTTCAGTGCTGATATACCTCAACTGTATAGCTTTCCTTTGCACCATATCTCTAATATAGTGGTACTTGATCTCAACATGTTTTGTTCTATCATGAAACACAAGATTGACAGAAAGCTTCACACAGCTTTGATTATCACATTGTATGATAGTAGGCTCCATTGATTGTCCAAACAATCCTGCAAGGAGCTTACGAAGCCACACTGCCTCACGAGCTGACACACAAGCTGCAATATACTCTGCTTCAGTTGTACTCAAGGCCACTGAAGACTGTTTCCTGCTACACCAGGAGATCATAGCAGTCCCCAAACTGAAGCAACAACCAGAAGTACTCTTTCGATCTAAGACACATCCTACCCAATCAGAATCAGTAAAACCATGCAGCTCCAAATCCACATTTGAAGAATATCTCAACCCATATCCGATTGTGCCGCATAAATATCTCAGGATATGTTTAGCTGCGACAAGATGTATTTGCTTTGGTTCACACATAAACTGGCTAAGTGCACTCACTGCATAGCAAATATCAGGTCTAGTGTTAACTAGATACATCAATGAACCAATCAACTATCTATACATCATAGAATCCACTGGTTCTGAACTAGCTGCAGCTTCTTTCAACTTATCTAAATTAGTCTCCATTGGTGTAGACATAGGTTTGCAGTCAATCATACCAAACCTTTTGAGAATTTCAACAGTGTACTTCCCTTGACTTAGAATCATCTCATCTGGCTTTTGCCAAACTTCTAAGCCAAGAAAGTAATGCATGAGACCAAGATTCTTCATCTCAAACTCTGAAGCTAATTCCTTCTTTCATTTTAGAATTAGATGTTCTTCACCAGTAATGATCAAGTCATCAACATATAAAACCAAAATTAATGCTTCACCATTCACTACTTTGAAGTAGAGGTTAGAATCTGCATCATTCTTTGAGAAACCCAGACTTGAAAGATACTGATCAATTCTTTCATACCAAGCACGAGGAGCTTGTTTAAGACCATACAAGGCCTTCTTCAGCTTGCAGACATGAGACTCTTTCCCATGCACCTCAAATCCTTCTAGTTGCTCAATGTAAACCTCTTCTTCTATTATGCCATTCAGAAAAGTTGTCTTTACATCCATTTGGTGAATCTTCCATCCTCTAGATGCAGCAATAGCAATGATGGTTCTAACAGACGTGTAACGAGCCACAGGAGCAAAGGTTTCTTCATAGTCAACTCCCTCTTTTTGTGAGAACCCTCTAGCCACAAATCTAGCCTTGTGTTTCTCAATGCTCCCATCAGTTGCATGCTTGATCTTGAAGAGCCACTTAGAAGACACCATAGATTTGTCTTTGGGTCTAGGAACTATATCCCAAACATCATTCTTAAGTATAGACTGATACTCCTCAATCATGGCATCTTTCCATACTTGTTGACTAGAAGCTTCTTCAACATTTGAAGGCTCTGACTCAATAATCTGACTCATCAAGGCAATATAACTAGAGAACTTGTGAGGTCTGTTGCTTTCTCTGAAGGCTCCTCTTGGAGCTGTAAACCTTTCTGCTTCCTGCATTGTCCTGCGATCCCAAAGAGGTCTTTTCTTTCCAATCACAATGTTTAGAGGCCCATCAGTAGGATCCAAAGGCACTCCTACCATGTTAGTGTTTCTTAGATCAGATTAGATAATCAATTGTACAAAAGAAATGCAACACATAAGATAATGAACACAACAAGATACCCTGGGAAAACCCTCCTCTTGAGGGAGAAAAACCCAGCAAATGCTTCTCTTATATATATAAGAATATAGTGACAGAAATCTGCTTACAACACAGCCCAACAATGGCTAATGATTTTGCACTTTCCTTAATGCTTAGATACAAATAGATCTGCTCTTCCTTGAACTCAGTCGGCTGCTACAGGAATGATGATCTGCTGCTCAAGTATGAACTTCTTCTAGGAATGCGATTTATGATAATTGAACTTGATTTTTGTTCTTCCTTGTATATGCGAATTTCTGCTCTTGATCATAATAGCGAACTTTCTCTTACTTCGAATTGTCTTCAATAACCAAATGACCTTGTATATATATGTCACATAGGCACCTCTTCATTTGGGTCAGCCTTTACAATAATAATAATAAACAAAAAATATTATTTAGGTCGGCCATTCAATAATTCATTTGTATGAAACACTATAGGGTCGGCCCTTTACTTTGGTTGATATTTAATTTATTTCTTTCTTGGGAAGTGCAGACCGACGCTGTAATAACATCAACATATTGTGCTTGCACCATGCTTGAAACATGTTGATTCATTATCACAAGGTCTCATTGTATGGAATTTACTCATGAATGGATTGTGCTTTTCCCTTTGTGTTTGACCCATGACTAGTTTTCTTTTGGTGTTTTCCCTTTCTCTTAGATCAATAAATTTACCCATCTCTACTGCCATCTCCACCTTTTTCATTGCACTTTGAATGAACTATTATCAACTACAAGATTGATGTATCCACTATAAATTGCCCCTTCATTCACTTTGAATGGACTCTTATCTTGCAAGATTCATGTATCCATGTCAACATTCACATTTTTTTACAAGATGAATCATTTTCAATAATCGTATTGTTTTTTTCTTCATTTTATTCTTGGTATTTTTAAGATTATGCTCTAACATAGGGTTACCATATGCTTCTATTTATTTAGTCTCACTTGTAAAGTTCATATTTAGGTTTTGGCCAAGTTGATCATCAATAGTAGAACCTAGCACTTGGTAATGACTCTATTCTCCTTCTTGTGTAATGATAGACCCCTTTTTGTTGCCCCTTAAGATGCATGCAATGTAAAGTTGCAAGGTGGCATATTTTTTGTTTTGTTCTTCATGCAACCAAATTGACAATTCTAATGCATACAGATGGGTATATTTACATTAGGGAAGGTCTTGTTTCATACCCTAGCATTTCATAACATTCTAGGCTACATCACATCGGTGATTTCTCTTAAGAGACTAAAGTACAAAGTAAAAACAAATTGACAATTTGTTACTCAGAAATTGTCACATTTATTGTTGAACATTTAGAATACTGAGAGAGGGGTGAATCAGTATTCTACAACTATTTGAACATAGAAAATACAATCACCAAAACATATTAACTATAACAAGAAATGGAAGCATGAATCATCCAAAAATCTAGAAAACACATGAACACTAGGATTTTTACGTGGAAAACCCAAAATAGGAAAAACCACAATGAATATTAGCTCACAATATAGTATATCTGAATATAGTATATAATAGGGTCTCACTACCAGGACACACTATCCTTATAAGGCTTAAAACCAGAGTTAAGTACAATACAAAAATGGTGGCTCTTTTCCAAAGTATAAACTAATACAAAGTGCACCTTCCTTATTCTTGGTATTTTTAAGATTGTGCTCTAACATAGGGTCACCATGTACTTCTATTTATTCAATCTCACTTGTAAAGTTCATATTTAGGTTTTGTCCAAGTTAATCATCAATAGTAGCACCTAGCACTTGGGAATGACTCTATTCTCCTGCTTGTGTAATGATATACCCCTTTTTGTTGCCCCTTAAGATGCATTTGTGCATGCAGTGTAAATTTGCAAGGTGGAAAATTTTTTGTTATGTTCTTCCTGCAACCAAATTGATAGTTCTAATGCATACAAATGGGTAGATTTACTTTAGGGAAGGTATTTTTTCATACCCTAGCATTTCATAACATTCTAGGGTACATTACATTGGTGATTTCTCTTAAGAGACCAAAGTGCAAAATGAAAAAAAAATTGACAAGTTGTTACTTAGAAATCGTGGCACTTATTGTTGAACATTCAGAATACTGAGAGGGGGGTGAATCAGTATTCTACAACTTTTTGAACATAGGAAATACAATCACCAAAACATATATACTATAACAATAAATGGAAGCATGAATCATCCGAAAATCTAGAAAACACGTGAACACCAAGATTTTTTACGTGGAAAACCCAAAATGGGAAAAACCACGGTGAGGATTAGCTCACAATATATTATATCTGAATATAGTATATTATAGGGTCTCAGTACTAGGACACATTTTCCTTATAAGTCTCACAACCAGAGTTAAGTACAATACAAAAATGGTGGCTCTTTTCCAAATTATAAACTGATACAAAGTGCTCCTTCCTTATGTTGTATTTCAATTCCTTTGAAACTTTGAATATGAAGCACTACTTTGCTTAGCAGTCGCACAACCTCCTCTGAATCTAAAATTCTATCACTAAATTTGCATGTTCGCATCACTTATATCTGATATGTCATTATTCTCACACATACACTTCTCTCTCATACTTATACACACCTTTAAAATTCCAAAATATCTCATATATATACCCAAATACATTCACACACATCAATTAGGTCAACCTAATTAGATGTAAACAAAATAATCCAAAATAGCTCTTGTCAACATCATACAAGATTTAAAATCATCTTTTCATTCAAACAACCTGTGTAATACTCAATTTCAAGTCAGCATGGATCTGAAATAGATCCAACTAATATTCACAATGTATAATTAATCCTCTCAACACGTATCATGCATTAGGTTGACTAGGAATAGGATCTAATCACAAAAATTCAATTATATACATGCTTCTCAAAATAAACATCTTCCAGATTTGATATTTCTTCAGTTTCTCTTTGTGTATACATTAGAGATTCCACCTTTAGAACCACAACATCAAAACAACCTTCTCAAGAAAATATGAAATCGCCCATGTTGGTATACTAATCAGAGAGATGACAATAATATACAGAGTTGAACTCTATCATTGCTAACTACCAATACACTTTCACAAAACTTCTCAAGATTTTGAATATAGTAGTTGTATGAATTAGTAATAATGATATGGTTAGAGGCACAGAGTTACATCTCTTCTTGTGGTGAAGTGTGGACCCAAAAAGTGACGCACTAGACCACAACACCATCAACAGAGAATACTTAACCAAACTTCTAATAGATCAAATTTTTGATATGGTTAGTATTTTTTCAAATAACACCAAAAATGCTTCCCCACAATGTTGACATCAATGAAAATACTGGGTCAGTCGAATCATCCTATGTATGTAAACTTCATTCTTGTGTTGCCAAGTTGTATCAACAATGACATGCTATAAACTTCCAACAATATCCCCCTTTTTCATTGATGGAAACATGCATATCAAAACCAATTTTAATATCAAGAAACAAAACCATTTCTTCCTAGCCTTAACTTCCCCTTTCAAAATTAAACTTGACTTTTCCAAAAATATCTTCCAAACATGCAAAAAATAAATTATGCTCACTATCTCTCACATTATCTCTCCACTATCTATCTCTCCCCCTTTGACATCAATGGCAAAGGTCATCCAGGGGTCTGGTATATTTTCCTTAGATATATGTATGTATGTATTCAACAAAAAAGGTAATTGATCAAAAGGATAAGAATATATCAACCTGAAGATGAAGATTCCTTGAGATTCTTAAGGATATCCTGCCAAGTAGCTTTTCCTTCTTCCCAAGAACCTTTTGCATGTACAAGAGTCTTGTATAGTAATTCAAGTTTTTTTAAAGACTATACCTTCTTCCATAGTCTTGGGGCTAAGATTTATTTATAATATAATATCAACACTAGCAAGGGCACTAGATACAAGATTGTGCCTTATTTCTTCTAAATCTCTTAGTGCCACATATTGCTTGATTACCTCTATTATCCGACTCTATAAGATAAATATTATGTCCTATAGTTGTATGATGTAGGACCATCTCTGATTGTCCCTATCATTTTCCAAGTTGTAAACATTTACTTGAGTGCTCAACCAAATTTTATTTTGACTCATTTCATTCTTTGTATCTAGTGTCTAGTTAGATCTATTCAAAGAGAAGGATATTAACTCCTATGCTTCTTCTTCACAATCTTGAATATCCTTCAGTCCCTTCAAGACTATGTAGTGTGTATCTACACATTTATTTCAGGTGCTCTCATTAGTATCTTCTACTTCTTCTTCAACATCTCAATCAGAATCCCCCTCATCATCATCTCAGTAAGAGAATACAGGATCTACATCTAGGCTACACAAAATGGAAGGACAAGCACTCTTGGCCTCTACAAGTCCTGAATCTGATAGATGGCTTCTTGATTTAGGGGCATCTCATCACATCAAATCTTCTATGGATATTTTCTCTTCTTTTGAGTCTTGTAATTCACCTCATATCTTGATGGGTAACAATACATATATGAAGGTGAGTGGGAAGGGTTCTATTGATATGGGGGAAGGGACTTTTAATGATGTACTTTGTGTTCCTTCCTTTTCCACTAACCTCCTTTCTATTTATCAAATTAATCATGGGAATCAAGGTAAAATAGTTGAGTTCACTCCAAAAAGAGTGTACATAAGAGACTTGGAGACTAGGGATATTGTTGCTATCAAGATGGTTGATTATTCATCTTGTGTGTATTCCTTTTCACACTTTTCTTCAGAAGAAGATAATGTTCCTTTGACTACATCACACACTCTAGTGAGTGTGAACCATGTTTGTGAGGATAATTTTGGTCATCTACACCTTGGTATTCTAGAGACCAGTGTTGAGCTTCCTACTTCTTCAGTTAGCAGTTCTTCTATTCAATAGGATGATCATAGTTTTTCAAATCTTTCTTTGTGGGATGAATATTTGATACATATTTCTAACTTTTTTGTGGAGTCTCATAGTGCATATTTGGAGGACACACTTGAGGGATTTTTTCTCCTATTTGATTATAGTTTCAGCACAACTATTACCCCATGTACTTTGTCTTTCGAGATTAACATTCATGAGTCTCCTCCTTCACTTGATCTTTCATGTTTCTTGGTTGATTTTGACCATGATTATGTTGTGGCTTATTCAAGCTTAGAGATTCCTAATTAGTTTTCAGAGGAATACATTTTGAGCATTCATTCTTCCTCCTTTTAGTTAGACATGGAGTGGCTTCTTCATCAATGTATGGATTTGTTTCTTCCTAAGGGAAGATTTTTCGCTTGCAAACATTGGATCATCTTTTGTTTTCAGGAATTCTTCATCGGCATTGGAGCTTCTTCATTGTGGGGGGGGAATATCTTATCTCTCTATTACCCTCTTATGTGGGGGTTATTGATTGTATATAAATGATGGATGTAGTCCTTGGGGGTATCGTTGAGTCCTCCATACATCATGTTTTTTTTTCTCTCTTTTGGAGAGGAGTTTTGTCCCACTGGGTATTCTCCTTTTCTCTATTTGTGAGAGATTGATTGTATTTCCATTTGTATTTGTAATTGGGTACCTAAAATGGCCTAGTAGTCAGGACCCATCTTCATCTTCATCTTTGCATAGTTAGCATAATAATCTTCTCCCTAAGTTGCACTTAAGGGGGGGTGTTGGTCTAAATAAATGTCTTGTACATAGCTAATTCAATCACTAGGTAATTAGGGGACATATTCACATGTTAAGATTACTTAGGATATAAGATTCTTTCTAGAAGTCTTAGTTGGATTTTCTAGAACTTATCTTATCTAGCTAGTATTGCTTGATTCCTAGGTAGTTAGTTTGTTCATTGTCTCATTTAATAGGATTAAGACACTTGTCATGATCTTGTCTAATCATATCTCTCTACCTTGCCTTTATAAGCAAGTCATATCATGTACATTTTCATTCAAGCTTATTGAAGCATATATTCAACCATTATTCAATCTTGCATTGTTGAAGCAAGCTTTCTTGCCATTCTCTCTCTTGTGGAAGTGGTTTTGTTCTAGCAACTATTCTTGGGGGTGTTGGGGAGTCACCATTTACTCCCACATCACATCCCTTATTGCTTCTCTAGTTATTGAGTGTGCACCATCAATCCAAATAGAATTTTCATGAATCCTACTCAATGTAATTCAAATGTACTTCTTATCAAATTCAAACAGTGGAAATTTTTTCCATACATTTAATTTATTTTCAACTAGGGTTTTGTATGCATCATAGTTTTCTTCCAATTCACTTTTCCACAAAATACTCAATTGAACAGAGGAAATTTCTTCTATTTTCCCATAAATATATGCATAAATATCCTTAGTAGGTAAAACTCTAAGGGGAGTGCCAGAAAATGCACCCACTAAATCTTCTAACATATGTTTCAAAGAATTCCTCTTCAATTTAATTTACAGTCTATCTGAAACATTTACTACCTTCAAACCATCCATTGCATTTAAGATAAAAATTCCAAAAAAGAATTGTGTAATCAAAATACCTCTTGAAATTTCTCCAGTGAAGAATAGGGTTTTGATGTTTAGCTTTTGAAATGCACTTCAAATCTACTTCATCTTCTTCAATTTGCATTTCATTCACATCAAATGAATTTTTCTTCTCAAATGTGTTTTCAATTCCATGATTTGACCTATATAAATAAATTTCAATAATAATTTTTTCAAAATTCAAACCTTTATATCCATAGTTAATCTACAGATGCTTCACAAACTTCCACATCATAATATTTCCTTTGGTAACTTTCTTCTATAGTTTCATAATTTTCTTTTCCAAGACATATCTTCATGTCAAGACTTGACACCTAGTATTTTAGGGGGCTTTTAGAATTTTTTATCATTGCTCCCCCTAAGCCTTTGCATGGGCTTAGTTTACAAAAGAATTATATGTACTTGAGACAAGTACAAATTCTTTTGTAGTTCTTGATTCATCCCTATTCTTAGACTCATCTTTCTTTCTCCGTACTTTCTCCATTTCCTTCTTAACCTCAATAGGATAAACTTTCTTCATAGATTCATTTGTCTTTTCCAAATTAGATTATCCTCTAATTTTTCTTCTACATAATCTTGAAATGTGTCCAAGCCTCTTGCAAAATTAGCATACAACATTTTTCAGTCCAAACTAACTTCTATTCACTCTTGATCTGCACTGGTTAGCCTTATGTCCAAATACATTGCATGAATAACATTAGCCATTAAAATATTGAAACATTCTCCCTATGATATATCTATTCATTATCTGAATTTTGCACTCACTACTTCTATGTCCAAATTTCTTGCCTACAAAACATTGTCTAGAGAAGAATATAGAATTCTAATTCATTATACTCATACATTCTATTGTTTTATGTCCATATTTATTGCATGAAAAAAAAATACCATTGAAATATGGGTGCCTTTGTGCATTTGGTTGTTTGATAGGAGGTCTTCCAACATTGCTTATTTGATTTCTGAATTGTCTCCAATTGCCTTAAATATTTTTTGATAGTCAACCTTGGTAGATGTCTAAATTTCCTTTGAACTTTGTCCTTCTTCAAGTCCCAAACCACATTTTTCCTTAGAAGGTTTTTTTATTGCAAGTAATTCATCAAGCATTGTAGTACTTATTTTGAATTCCTCCTCATGTATTCTTGCCTTTTCTAGATCGGATTTGAGATTTACCACTTCTTGTGTAAGATTAGAGCATTCTTCAGTCTTGTTTTGTACCACTGTGTTCAAATATTCCTCAATCCTATTTTTTTCTTCCATTTGCACTTTCAGAGTGGTGAACTATTAATTTGCTTACTTCAATTTTATGTTGACTTCCCTATGCCTTTCTCTGAACTTATTGATTTTCTCTCTCAATTTTTGATGCATTCATTTGCCTCTCCTAGACTTTCCTTCAAGCTTTTTTTCTCATTTTCAACTCTTTCAATAAATTCAAGAGTATCTTTTAGTTCTTCTTTGTCAAACATGTATTCATCTTCTATGTATTCAATTGTAGAATTTTCTTCCAAAGGAACAAGACACTTATTATTGTCCATGTGTTCAAACTTCTAAGATCTTCCTCAATATTTTAGGCTTTTCTCCAAGGAACCTTGCTCTCATACCAATTGTTGAACATATAAATTTTTGAACACAACAAAACCAATCACCAAAACATATTAACTGTAACAAGAAATGGAAGCATGAATCATCCACAAATCCATAAAACACATGAACACCAAGATTTTTACATGGAAACAAAAAATGGGAAAACCCACAGTGAGGATTAGCTCACAATATATTATATTTGGATATAGTATATTACAGGGGCTCACTGCTAGGACACACTGTCCTGATAAGGCTCACAACCAAAGTTAAGTACAATACAAAATTGGTGGCTCACTTCCAAAGTATGAACTGATACAAAGTGCACCTTCATTTTTTATTTTTTTTAGTTCCTTTAAAGCTCTAAATATGAAGCATTAATCTACTTAGTAGTCACATAACAACCCTACTCTGAATTTTAACTTCTATCACTAAATTCACATTTTTGCATCACTTGCATCTGATATGTCATTATGCTCACAAATCCAGTTCTTTGTCATACTTACACACACCTTTAAAATTCCAAAATATCTCATATATATACCCCAAATACACACATCAATTAGTTCAACCTAATTATATGTAAACAAAACAATCCAAAATATCTCTTATCAGCACCATACAAGATTTAAAATAATCTTTTCACTCAAACAACCTATGTAATACTCAATTTCAAGTAGGCATGGATTTAAAATAGATCCAACTAACATTCACAATGTATAATTAATCTTCTCAACATGTATCATGCATTTGGTCAGCCAGGAATAAGACCTAATCACAAAAATTCAATTATACACAGGCTTCTCAAAAAATGCCTCCCATATTCAATATTTCTTCAATTTCTCTTTACATCGACATCAGAGAGACTACATTTAGAACCAAAACATCATAACAACCTTCTCAAGAAAATGTGGAATCTCCCACGCTAGTATACTAATCAAAGAGATGAAAATAATATACAAAGTTGAACTCTGTCATTGATAAATTCTAGTACACTTTCACAAAACTTCTCAATATCTTGCATATAGCTATATGAATCAATCATAATGATATGGCTAGAGGCACAGAATAAAATCTCTTCTTGTGGTGAAGTGGGGACCCAAAAACTGATGCACTAGAGCACAACACCATCAATGGAGAATACTCAACCAAACTTCTGATAGATCAACTTTTTGGTATAGTTAGTATTTGTACAAATAACACCAAAATTTCTTCCCCACAATGCTGATTTGATTTAAAAAATATATGGTAGATGCTTTGAATGCTTAATTACAATCTGAAAGTGCTTAATTAAAATTTAGTTCTTAACAAAATTAAATTAACGAAATTACAAAGAGATTAAAGAAAGAACGAAAAGAGAGAGAAAGAGAGTGCAAACAAAATTGATAACAGTGTTTTTCATTTAAAATGACTACATCTCTGGGCCCCTCTCCAATGAGTGGACCGATCCAATTATTTCGCCAAAAATTCAGTTACATTTTTCAGTAGAACCTCCTCTTGGTTTACAAAGAAATTCTCAAATGCACTTCCAAAGTGCGTGGAAACAAGCTTCTCTAAAAGCACAGAAATACAATAATTTCTCCAAGGAAAGCAACTCTCACACTTGCAAATTTCTTACAAAATCACTTACTTCACAATCCCCATTCTACCCCTTTTTATATTAAATTTTATGCCAAAATTAGTGTAAAACCAATTAACTACCGAATATCCCTTACATAGAGAAAATTGCAATAATATCCTCCTTTAATGATTTCTGGAAGGATAATATCCCCTCAAAATAATTCCCTTTCCATTTGAATGGTTATGAATGGATTTATTCTCTATTATTTAGGGGATATTTTTTATGTAAGGTTTTATTTGGCCCCTTAATTTAGGAATAATATTCCTAATATTTCTCATGTAAAGGAAAATACTTTGAGCCTCTTAAAATATGAGATATATTGGGTCCCTTAACACATGGGATAGAGCCCTATCTTTAGGCTTGAAAAAAAAATCCCTTTTAGAGAAAAAGGTGGGTGGTGATCCCACCATCCTCTCCTCTTAAGTTTTTCCTCTAAAGCCAAGGGAGGCTTCCCATAGAAGTTGGGTTTCCCCCTATTCCTTAGGTGGTGTCCCACTTTATGTGGGTCACCCCCCCCATACCATGGGTGGTGCCCACTTAATGTGGGTTTCCCTCCTTGGATGGGTGGGATCCGCCATAAATATTTTATATATATATATATATATATATATATATATATATATATATATATATATATATATATATATATATATATATATATATATATATATTGCCTCTCATTTTTCTAATATTATTCAACAATAATATTGCCATGTAATGCCATGTGTCAGGGGTTTATTAGTTTTCGAGCTCTTTGACCTTCTGTAATATCGTCATACAGACTTCATTTTCTATGAAATGAAATCTATCAAAATCATGATGATGAGCACTACACAATGGTGTTCACTTTGATCGGTTTTGATGACTTTGATTTTTTGCCCTTTTTTTGGTTCAGGTTTGGGAGTTGACTGGAATTTTGACCATAAATATCTTGAGGTCCAGGACTCTGACTGACTCTGTTTGAGTTGCATTGGATTTAGGATCCTGAGCACTTTATAATGATACCGAAACTGGAGAAAAATGGAGAATTTTTAAATTTGATGAAAAATCCTCTGAATTAGTCCTTTCCACTGGAGAGCTTTTGGACCTCTGAAAGCTAGTTACTCAAAAATTAAGTGAGGGTAAATCTCCCTCACTTTACCAATCTCCATCCACTTTGCCTTGCTTGGATGCATCCCCTTTATCCCCACTCGGAGGTATTCAACTACTCCTCTGTGTGAAGTCCTGGTGTTCCTGTCGAGGATGACGTCTTTACGCAACTCTGACATGTACTCTAGTGAAAGGTCATCAAAAAATGGAACTTTCACTTCAACCTCCTCATCTAGTATCATTGTAGGTTTGTACAACTTCAAGTTCTCAACATTGGCTACCGAGTAAATCTGCATGTATGGAGGAAGATTAAGGCAAAAGGCATTGGTGCCAATCTTTTCCAGAATCTTGAATGGACCATATCTGATTGGCTTGAGCTTCCTTCCTTTGTCTTGCATTCTTTCCTTGCTTATATGTAACCAAAAATGGTCACCAACTTGGAAATGGTGGTTGATGTGATGTTTATCATGTTGAGCCTTGTATTTGGCTTGGCTCTTTTCCAACTGTGCTTCTACTGCCTAATGAATTGCTTGGAATTTCTGGATGAACTTTAAAGCCTTCTCTAAATCGTGGTATCCATCTTCAACATTGTCCTTGCCAAAATAAAAATCCATCAGTGTCTTGGGCACGTAATCGAAACAAGTCTCAAAAGGATACCACTTTGTAGAAGAATGAGTTGCATGGTTTTAAATATGTTGCACATAATGAAAACTTTCATCCCACAACTTAGGATGTTTGCTACAATATCCTTTGAGCAGATGTACAACTATCCTTTTAACTACCTGTGGCTATCTCTCGGTCTACGGATGAAAGGTTGTACTCTTTTTTAGTTTAGTATCCATAAGTCCCCATAAGACCGACCAAAATTCCTCAAGGAATCGAGAATCTCAATTCGATAAAATGGAAGTGGGTAACCCAAAGTGAACCTATACAAGCTGAAAATACATATGATTTTTCAGTTCAGCAATGACTTTCTTTTTACATGGCATAAGAATACACATCTTGCTGAACCGATCAACTACTACATACAAATAGTCATGCCCTTTTTTATACATAGGTAACCCCTCGACAAAATACATAGAAACACTCTCTCATGGATGAGACGGTACAAGTAAAGGTGTGTACAACCCCAATTTCATGTTACTTGGTTTTCTAGTTGCACACATAACACATCCCTTAAGATATTTTGTTACAATTTCCTACATTCAAGGCCAGTAGCAATATTTTTTTAGTTGTGCCAAAGTTTTACTAACCCTAAAATGTCCTACAATTAGCGATGTGTGTGCCTCTCTGATTACATGTGCTTGTTCATTCTTTGGAATGCATAATTTACCTAAGTGATTAAAGAGTTTATCATACACATAGTAATCCTTTTCTTCTACTTGTTTGCCTTGGATTAGATCTGCATAGATATCCTTAAAATTTTCATCAGTAGCATATTGTTCCTCAAAACTTGCATGTATCATTGAAATATTTTTAAGCATTATCAAAGCATTGGAAATTGGAGGTCTAGAGAGCATGTATGCTAATTTATTATGGGCACCTTTCTTGTACCTAATTACTAAGTGAAACTATTGAACAAAACCCATCCACCTAAAGTGCCTAATTTGTTGTAGCTTAGTTTGTGAATGCAGATACTGCAATGGCTGGTGATCGGTATGGATTATTGTTTCCTTCCCCATTAAGTAGTGTTTCCAATTTTTAACACTCTGAACTAATGCATAAATTTCCTTATAGGATAGTTAATGACTGCACCTATAAAGGTTTCAGAGTGATAGCAGATTGGCTTACCTCCTTGCATTAGCACTACTCCCATGGAAAATCCACATGCATCTGTTTCAATTTCAAATGGTTGGTGTAAATCTGGTAAAGCCAAAACTGGTGTTGTGCTCAACTTCTCCTTCAAAGTGTTGAAGGCCTTCTCTTGTGGACCTCCCCATTGAAAAATTTTCTTCGTACTGGTCAATGAGTGCAATGGTGATGCAATGTAAGAGAATTTTGCAATGAACTTTCTCCAGTACTGGACTGCACCTAAGAAACTTCTAACTTTAGTATCTATACTTGGCTTAGGCCATTTTACAATAACTTAGACCTTTAGAGGGTCTACCTTCAATTTACCGCCTCCTACAACATAGCCTAAGTACACTAAGGATGTCTAAGCGAATTCGCATTTTAGACATCTTTACAAAGATTTTTTCTTTTCTCAATACATCAAAAACTTTTTTTTACATGGCTTACATGATCTTCCCAAGTTTAACTGAATACAATAATATCATCTAAATACACTATGACAAAATCAACAATAAAAGGAAAAAAGACATCATTCATGAATCTCATAAATGTATTTGGTACATTGTAAATCCCGAAGGGCATGACCAACCACTTGAATAGACCTTGTACTGTCTTAAATGCAATTTTCCAATGTCATCTTTTGCAATTCTTATCTGATGATATCTGCTATGCAAGTCTAACTTAGAGAAATAAATTTTATGTTTTAACTGATCAATTAAATCATCAATATGTGGAAGAGGATATTTTTCTTTACCGTTATCTTGTTCAGGGCTTGTTAGTCGATGCACATTCTCCAAGACCCATCCTTCTTTGGAACCAACACAATTAGAGAACCACAAGGAGATGTATTAGGACGTATGACTCCCTTTTCCACCAACTCTTGAACTTGATTTTTGATTTCCTCATTCTGCAAAACTAACAAATGATACATGTCGATGTTTGGAAGAGTCACATCCTGCTGTAAATGGATTTCATGTTGTATCTCTCTAATAGGTGGCAACCCCTTTGGTTCTTGAAATAAGTCTTCATAAGTAGAAACTATTTTGACCATCTCATTTTTATGGTTTGGATCACACCCCTTAAATGCTTCATATTTTTCATCCTCTTTATATTTTATGAGCATTAATACAAATTTCTTACTAGAATTGATCAACCTTTTCATTTGAACAGCTTTGACTAGTGCAAGATTAGTCCTAACTTTGTGTGCATGTACAATGTATTCTATTCCATCCTTAAAAAGATGATACTTATTCTCCCCCTATATAATATTTCCTTTCTGTCATATAGATAAGGAATCCCTAACACAAGCCCACAAATATCCAAAGGGGCAACATTTACTTCTACCTCATCAACAAATTTTGTAGTGATAGAAAATTTTAGTTTACATTGTTTTGTTACTTGCAGTTGAGCATCATTGCAAACCCATCCAAATGAATATGGCTTTGGATGAGGTGTTGTAGTTAAATGGAGTTTCTTTACCACCTCTTTAGATATTAATTTCACTTGATAACCCATATCAAACAGTGTGTCAATCTTAGTGTGCTTAGATACAACTCGAATATTAAATAGTTCATTTTGTTGTTCATCAGATTTAGGAGGAGTGGATACTTGTACTTGCACTATGTGCACTTGCATTAGAAATACTTGTATCTGTAGAGAGAATTATAATTTTAACTTTACCTTGGATCTTGGTAGAAGAAATATTTGTCTCATCTTCAGAGTTGGATCCAAGATCCTCTTGAATCATTGCAACAGTATTTTGCTTGCCTGTATTTCCTCTGTATCTTTTTGGCCTTAGTTCCGAGTGCAACTTCCAAAACTTCGAATCATCATGCCACTCTTTCTTACAATGGGAGCATGTGGGCTTATCACCCTCCTTAATTGTAGTTGTCTTTTTCCCTTTGCCTTTATCTTTGTCTTTACCTTTACCCTTAAACTTCCTCTCAGACTTAGATGGTTTATTTGAGAAATTATCACTGAAATTTCTCTTACCCCTTGACTCTAAATGAGTGGCTTGGACTAACACTCCATCCAAATTATTAGGACTCAACATTATAATGGTATGCCTTAGGTAAGAATGCAAACCACCTATGTGCTTAAGTGATGTATCTTGAGTATACAAAGGAACACTTAAAACAATAGCTCATTTTCTAAAATCATGGGTGTAATCTTGGACAGACTGACTCTTACCTTGCCAAAAGGTTTTCCAATTCATTGTTAATTGTTGCATATAACCTAAAGGATAGAATTTTTTTTAAGGGCAGCAACAAATTCCATCCAATTCATATTAACCTTACCATGGTTAGAAATTTCCTCCCGAGTTCTACTTTCCCACCAAGTGAGAGTTGTACCTCCCAATTAGAGAGTGGCTAACTGGATCATAGAAGCATCTTTTGTTAGGCATTGAATCCTACAATACACTTCTACTTGTTGGATCCAATCATCTAAATTTTTGACATTTAACTCACCACCATACTTAGGCAACTCAAATTTTATACCCAGTTTAATAACAAGCTTCAACTTTCTCTTAAATGGATTATTAGTGGGAGAAGAAGAAGAAGAGGGAGAAGAAGAGGAGGAAGAAGAGGAAGAAGGAGAAGACAGGGTAGATGGAGGATAAACTGGAATTTGTTCACCATCTTTAGACTACTTCTTCTTGTCTTTATGAGATTTAGAATATTTATTCTTCAAAGACTCTCCTTTATTCTGCTCATGCTTCTTCTTATCTCCATAAAGCTCTCCAACCATTGCCCTCATCTCAAGGAAGGATTGCTAAAAATACATATCATAAAGCTCAGGCTCAAAACTTTTCCCAGCTTTGGTTCCTTCCATCTTTGGCAAGGTTCTTCTTTTTTCGATCTCAGGATTATATTCTTCAAGCTCTCCTTTTCCTTTTTGCAGCTTGGAGCATGTTAGCATTCAAACCTACAATATTACCCAAACATGGCTCTGATACCAAATTCAATCTGATTTAATGGATCTATGGTAGATTCTTTGAATGCTTAATTACAATCCAAAAGTGCTTGATAAAAATTTAATTCTTAACAAAATGAAATTAACGAAATTAAAAAGAGATTAAAGAAAGAACAAAAAGAGAGAGAAAGAGAGTGCAAATGAAATTGATAACGAAGTTTATCATTTAAAATGACTGTCTCTAGGCCCCTCTCCAATGACTGGACCGATCCAATTATTCCTCCAGAAATTCGATTACATTCATTGGTAGAACCTCCTCTTGGTTTACAAAGAAATTCGATTACACTCGTTGGCAAAACCTCCTCTTGGTTTACAAAGAAATTCTCAAATGCACTTCCAAAGTGTGTGGAAACAAGCTTCTCCAAAAGCATAGAAATACAATAATTTCTCCAAGGAAAGCAACTCTCACACTTGCAAATTTCTTCCAAAATCACTTACTTCACACCCCCCATTCTACCCCTTTTTATATTACATTTTATGCCAAAATTGGTGTAAAACCAATTAACTACCCAATCTCCCTTACATAGAGAAAATTTCAATAATATCCTCCTTTAATGATTTCCAGAAGGATAATATCCCCTCAAAATAATTCCCTTTCCATTTGAGTGGTTACGAATGGATTTATTCTCTATTATTTAGGGGATATTTTTATGTAAGGTTTTATTTGGCCCCTTAATTTAGGAATAATATTCCTAATATTTCTCGTGTAAAGGAAAATACTTTGAGCCTCTTAAAATATTATATATATTAGGCCCCTTAACACATGGGATAGATCCTTATCTTTAGGCTTGAAAAAACAAATTAAATCCCTTTTAGAGAAAATGGTGGGTGGTGATCCCACCATCCTCTCCTCCTTTTAAGTTTTTCCCCTAAAGGCAAGGGAGGCTTCCCATATAAGGTGGGTTGCCCCCTATTCCTTAGGTGGCATCCCACTTTATGTGGGTCACCCCCCAATACCATGGGTGCTTCCCACTTCATGTGGGTTGCCCCCCTTGGATCGGTGGGACCCACCATAAATATTATATATATATATATATATATATTTATTGCCTCTCCTTTTTTTAATATTATTCAACAATAATATTGCCATGTAATGCCATGTGTCAAGGGCTGATTGGTTGTCAAGTTGACTGAGAGTTGATGTCATCGGGGCAATTTTGACCCAATCTTTAACCTTCTGCAACATCGTCATACGGGCTCCATTTTCTAAGAAACTAACTCTTCTTAAATCATGACGATGAGCACTATGCAATGGTGTTGACTTTGACCAGTTTTGATGACTTTGATTTTTGCCCTTTTTTCGGCCCGAGTTTGGGAGCTGACCAAAATTTTGACCATAAATATCTTGAGCTCTGGGACTCTGATTGACTTTGTTCGAGTTGCATTGGAGTCCAGGATCTCGAACCATTTTTAATGATACCAAAACTGGAGAAATTGGAGAATTTTAAAATTTGACGAAAAATCCTCCAGATCAAATGTTGACATCAATGACAACACTGGGTCAACTGAATCATCCTATGTATGTACACTTCATGCTCATGTTTCCAATTTGTATCAACAATGATAGACTTCTAAAAATCAAACACTTACAACCATTCTATCTAAAGGTATGGGATCGTGCAGAGTCCATCTACAATAACCTCTCTCATTTTTTCATATCTCCAATCCATTTTTTTGTGGTCACAAGTTTTCAATTGATGGAAAATGCATCAGATGCATGCAGTGTAAAGTTGCAAGGTAATGTATTTTTTGTTTTGTTTTTCATGTGACCAAACTGACCATTCTAACATGTTTGGATGGATAGGTTTACACTAGGCAAGGTCCTATTTCACACCCCAACATGCCATAACATTATAAGCTACATTGCACTAGTGATTTCTCTTAAGAGACCAAAGTGTGAAAAGTAACTGTTGTCAAAAAGATTGCACTCGAACGCTTGAATGATTAAATTCAGCAATCTTTTGAAACATGGGAACTATCTTCAGGATTTGGGTATTCCTATGGCAAAGATAGACCCGGATTCTAGGCTGGTTCCTATAAAAATTTCAGATTATGTACTTAAAATCTGATTCGAAAACCGAGAAAGACTTAACTTAATTCATAATTGGAAAACTTAACTATGGTGATGTACCTAATTGGAAATTTAAGACAACATATTAATTCACAACTGATTCTTTATGAGCCTATTTTCACAACTCAGATCAAACAACTCAACTGCATAAATGATTCACAAAAAGGCTAGATAATTCATCTTCATGAAGGAAAAATACTTTCACAACTTAAAGATATGAATATATTATAAGCACAATTTATGACCTGCAAATTAAATGCATCAAATTCTTCAATTAAGTTCCAAACTCAGTGATTATGCAATTTCAGCAAATCATTTTTTATTAAATTCAGATTTCTAACCTGATTTTCTATTAACTCGGAATCACCAAACACCTGTAAACACTTAATTTTCCTTTTATTGGCCCACTCTAAACCATGTATCAATGCTTCGTACTCAGTAACATTATTAGAACAACTAAAATAAAATATAAAATTTGAATAACACTTGTCTCCTTTAGGTGATATGAGCATTGCTCCTCCACCAACACCTATTTTACTCCTTGATCCATCAAAGTACAACTTCCAAAGCTTATCAATTTGTTGTTCTAGTTGTTTTTCCTCCTTGACCAGATTTGGAATAGTAACATCGGGCTCCTGAATCATTTAGATGCCCAAACCTACTTTTTCCATGAGATTGAACAGGTTGACCTCGTGATTCTCGGCTGCCCACTCATCTAAATTAATATCAGGTATGCCTTCTATAGGTACAGTGGGGTCAGGGGTCATGGATTGATCCTCCTGATCATGGAAAGCTAGGTTTGCATTTATAGGATTTGGCACATAAGGCTTGATGTGGTCTTTAGCATGTGGTTTTGACTTAATGGTAACTCTAGTACCATATCTGGTTCAGAAAAATATGTGTGACCAGTCTGATGACAAATAACCACCTAATTTTGTAGTGAAATCTATAGACAGACAAACGGAAAAATAAGGTGGGAGATCAATAACATAAATGTCATGTGTAATTTGAAATTTTATACAAGCATGCAATGTAAGAGGAAAAATTTTGATAACTCCTACAGATTTAATGGTTGTGTCATCCAATTGAACTACCCCTTTTGATAATGGTTCATATTCAATTCCTAACTTGTCTACCAATTGTTTAGGCATAATTGAGTTGTTTGCTCCTAAATCTATCATGCAATTATGCACTATGCTATTACCAATTATCAGACTAACATAAAAGGGTGGTGGTTTTACCTCTTGAGTTGGCTACCCCTTTTTGTTGTCTAAACTATTTGCAAGAACTCTTGGTTGTTTTTTAGATGTTTCGTTAGAAAAAGATATCTTAGCCAAAGCTTCCTACAGACCTTATTTCTACCCAAGTAGCTATAACACATCCAACATGGTGATGCTAACAGTTTCCTTTTTCATATGATCTACAATATTAAAAGTTGGAGAGCTAACCTTTTGCTAGGTTTTAGGAATAGCAGTCTCCTTTTGCACTAGAACTGGTTGAGTTCTCGGTTGTTCTTTAACTAGTTCAGTTGGTTTTTATTATTCTTTAGTAGTCTTAGGTTGTTTTCTTGATAAAATCTAAACATTTTGTGAAGAGGGTTGTGATTGCTCTTTATCAATTGTTGAAACTTGATTTTTCTGCTGAACAGTTTGTTGGTTACCTTTATTAGCCTGTTGTTTATCACTTTTTGGCTATTGTTTGTCAGAAACAACTTGTTGTCTCAAGTCTATTGCTCTTTTTTTAGACTTTGTATTTGTTGCAATAGAAGTGGCTGGCTGATTTTGACCATGTATCTAATTTACTCCACAAAATTCATTTCCTTGCCAATTCATCATGACAACATCCATATCAGTCTGTTGTGTTTGATCATTCTGATCATTTCTATCTTTTTTTGTATTTTCTACAACAGCATATGTGATATGTACCATTAGATCCTAATTAATTACTATGTTCATGCATGTAGTCTGATTATGAGGTTGATTGCATGGGTAACTTGTGCCAGGTTGTTTTGAATAGGTACAAGATCCTTAGAGGAGTTGGAAACATTTTGATTCTAATTTTACGATGGCCTAGGATGAAAATTCCTTCACTATCCTTGATTATTTACTTGATAGGGTGGTCTATTAGGCTGAAAAGGTTCTTGGTAAGGCCTGAAATTTTGGTTTTATTGCCTCTTAAGACTCACTAAATCATTGTTGACTATCTACAATAATTTTTCCATCTCTTGTTGATTACCCTTAAGCTCTTGAAACTTTTATTATGCTTGAAATGCACCATTTTGAACAATTGGCTCATAGCCTAAGGTTGGTTCATCTGGGATTGAGGCAATAGGTGGTAAATTAATGGGCATCAAGGGACAAATATATGGAAATATTGGCATAGGTGGCCTTGGTGCAATTTTACCAGCCTATATAAGGTTGTTTTTCACTCTAATAGCGATGTCATAAGTTTTTGGTAACATTAATCCACCCATTGATTGTATCATTAAAGAAATATCATCATTCAATGATCTAAGATAATACAAAAAAGTGTGATCAAGAGTAGGTCTTACCATTACTGGAATCCTATTCCAGGTCTGTTGAAACTTGAAATTAAATTCTATCATTTGTTCT
The DNA here is from genome assembly GCA_007115665.2 of Sequoiadendron giganteum. Lineage (NCBI taxonomy): Eukaryota > Viridiplantae > Streptophyta > Pinopsida > Cupressales > Cupressaceae > Sequoiadendron > Sequoiadendron giganteum. The sequence continues at coordinate 84,960,204 of VCHN02000014.1, read as the reverse complement.
TGTGGTTCTCTCTTTATAGTCGTCATCTGCTCGACTAGAGATAGATGATCAGACTTGTCAAAAAATTGTTTGCTCATCTTATCTCCTAAATCATCCCATGTTATGATAGTATTAGCTGGTAAGTCATGAAACCATTGAAGTTCTTTTCCTTTGAATGATGTTGCTAATAGCCTCAATGCCACATTCTCTTGAGTCACATGATGAACTCCACATAGTGAAGCTATATCTCCGATATGCTCTATTGGTGTAGTCTACTTTTTGCTAGTGGAAAAAGGAAAACTCTTAAGTGTTGCAACTAGTATATCATCATGTTGAGCCAGATTCAATGGTATACCCCCATTGAATGGTACAAATGCATGCGCTCTAGCCATCGGATTTGTTGGCATTCTGAAATTCATAGCTTGTAAAATGGGTAAAGGTGAAATCGATGCTCTATAACTTGGTTTCCTCAATATATAAAAATGGAATGCACAAAGAATCCAACAATAGAACTAGAAAGAGAATTGAATTGAAACTAAAACTCCAAACTGAAATCCGAGCAGAAGAGGAAACCCTAATAAAAATAGCTTATAAATGAAGTGAACTACTCTCTCTGCTTAGAAAATTCCACCTCTTTATGCGCATGACCAAAATAGCTTGTAAACTAAAGTGAAATTGAAGGAAGAGCCTCATTATCTGCATGATTTGAATAATTGAACATTCGAGTCCCACTTGTGCATGAGCAATTTATTTTTCTTTTAGAATTTTCAAAATTTTACTCTCCATGCGTAGTGTATATTAAGAGTTCATTCATCATTGAATTGAAGTATTAGTCAAACTCCATCCTTAGCCTTTGTAAGCTATGCATGATTGGATTAATTTAATGTTATGTTTTCTCTAAAAATAGTTATAATTAATTAAATGATTTAAAATTTATCATTTAATTAACTAACTTTATATGTATAAGAAAATATCACATTAAAATTATTATCAAATTGGAAGCATGACTCTAGCCTTTGGTGTCCATGCATATAACTTGATATACCACCACACTTAGCATATATTTTAATTGGCCACAACAATATATTCATCAGCCCACACATTATCATTAGGCTCTTTGACTTTATGAGTCATTACCATGGGCCATATTATGAAATGAGTATAATGATTAAAAACTTAGTCAAAAACACCTCACTTGGAATTAGGGATTTGATAAAATCCGTCGAACCCTAAAAAGTACCATCATTTCTCCTTTGTTCTTCTAGAAGCTTCAAGGTAAAGCCTTCATCACTAGCCGCCATGGTTAGCTCGATGTCTTGCTACTTCTATTGATTTTGCAAATAATATATAGGAAAGAGCAAGGTAAGCTCTCCTCGGTCAAAATGGCCTCATTATTTCTCCATTTTTGGAAGCATAACTTAGCTTCAAGATCGCGGCTAGCATGATTTTATTTGTCTGACATCTCTTTTCACTTTTCTCTGCTCTTTTAATACTCTATTTTCCACCATGAGTTAGATCCATCCCATCATCTGGAAGCTCCTATGAGGCTTGGTCATGGCTACTTGGTCTCCAATAGGTGAAATCATGGTGAGTTCTCCTTCCTTGTTGTTTTTCCATTTTCACGTTGCACCATGTCTAGATATTTCTTTGTATTCTACCCAGCCTCTATGTTTTCTTTGCAAAAAATTAGCCATGTGCAGGTCATGGCTCATCCTTAGCTTCTATTTCATAAATAATGCTAATGAATGAAAATCCTTTGCTCTAGCACTCTGTGAAAGAAAAAGAATGGAAACTCTATGCATCTTCTTCTCCATATATTTGTGCATACTTTTTCTCCATGTATCTATGCATACTTTTGTCTGGCCATGACCTCTCTATACTTGTTCTTTTGGGTTCTCTATTGAATGTGGCTTTAGATGTGTTTTTTCTTCATTAGAAACTAAGATAAGTTGTCTTGAATTTTCTTCTTTCTTGAGCTCGAACCATCATGAGAAAACTTATATTTTTTGTATTTTGTTATCGGCTTGACCCATTCTCATGAAGGGTATGAAACCTTAGTAGTGCCTTTCTTCTTTTGTACTGTACTCAAAAATTCATTTTCCTTTTTTATCTCATTGAGATCTTGAACCTTGCTCTGTATATTCCTTGGGATAGTACTCCTTCCTTTTTAACTCCAAGGAATATTTTTCGGACTTCAGAGATCCAAGAGTAGAAACAAGTTGAGATAAAATTATTAAGAGGAAGATTTATGCCCCTTGTTAAAGCTTAGGCATATGGTTTCATGCTATTGTATCCCACTTAACTTCATCTCTAACTCCAATGACTCTTGGCCTGCTCATTACTTTCTGGATACCATTATTTACATAGAGAATGAAGCAAAAAATTCATGGATATGATAAACCCTACCTTTCTCATGCATTATCCACCTTCAAATTTCATCTCTAAAATGGAGCTTACTTTGGCATAAGTAAAAAAACCAAGAATAGACTCCTCCTCGTTGATTCCTTATTCCCTTTATATGGTTGTACTCAAAAATTTCTACTTCCTTCATTGCTTCTTTGTATCTCACAGTCACTGTATCCTTGAGGCACTAATACTGATTCAAAAAACTATTCACTGCTCTTTCAAGATTTTCATATGAATGTTTTTGTACTCAAAATCTCTCAATTGGTAGTGATTTGAATAGGGATAATTTGTAATATATTATTTTGATCAAAAAAAATCTGTTTCCATTGGCATTTACCATGATGTCTTCCTTTACTTATTAGAATATTGTCATCATGCATGGTAATTAATAACAACTAAAGCTCATGTGTTCTCTATTTCATAAATTCCCTGTCAAATGCAACAATACTACACCATCTGATTTATGTTCCAATGATCTTTGATCGTTCCAGTATATTTGGTGATTCTCACCATTGTTTTAGTTCAATGTTTTTTTATCTCATTAATGAATCAATATGTCATGAGACTCCAATAAATACTAAGACATTGGGCAATATGGGATGCATCCAACCCACTTGGCTTGTCATTCATTTGAAATTGATTTGCCACTTTTAAAATTGAAAGACAACTAATGTAACTCAGAGGAGGCTTTGTTTGATCTATTCATCCATTCCTAAAGATAAATACTATTATGTCTATATTGCCATCATGCTTGATTGAGACATTGACTTGAAAGAACATCATAACATCTTGCAGAGTCTGTCCAATTGACTATATGACTTTGAGAGTCCTATTTTCTCTAAAAGATCTTGTAGTTGCTCATTTAAAATTAATGCCTTCCACTTATGAAGTTTAATATCATTAGCATTTACCATTGTGAATGTCTTTTCAATCCTCTGAGTCTTCCTACAACTTTCTCTAGACTTGAATTCCTTTGATAAATGGAATGGAGGATAGATCTTTACTTGAACCTAGCATGGTTTTATTATAACTTTTTCTACCCATTTACGTCAACCATGGTGGTTACTTCATCATTATATGATTATTGGCTAGTATAACTGATGAGAAACTGTACCTATTTATGCATCACTACTCTTCTTGTCTCTTTTATAGACTGTTATATCCTTTTGAAGTTATGAAAAAATATTCCAATGCTTGAGTACTTTGTTTCTCTTCAATGTGAAGAGTCTCTATACTTCATTTAGATGTAATGTGAAAATGTAAAGCAGAGCTGAAATAGGATAATAATATTGATGATCCCTCAACATGTTTTGATCATTCTTTAATCATGATGGGCAATAATTGGAATTTTGTTCCAACTATTTTCGCATATTGAATTAAGGTTGCTTATATGTTTTTCCTTCTTAGTTTTAGTAGATTTCTTAATGATTGTTCTGAAATTGTCAATGACTCTCATGTGTAACTTGAGAGTGTTCTCTTTGATATGTTGGGCTCAACCCTTGTGGGATGTCGTTTTACCCCACATATCTGATAAAAATGATCACAAACATAATAACTCGTTCCTGCATAATGAAAAAATGTGTTAGCAAAATAAAAGAAGTTGAAAGATTCCTCTTGATTTTTATACCTTTGAACAATGAAATCATCTGATGGATGCATGATCAAGTGTACACTATATTTCTATTGATAACGTAGGCATATGGTAGGATTTGATTCTCATTTCTCTAACATTACTTCTATCATACTTGCAGGTGCATCGGAGCTTGGAGCTTGATCGATTCAAAGTCACAACTGAAGGCTTCAACCTATCAACAATTAGTCATTCCAGGCAATGACGAATCACTTTCTACCTTATACCTTCTTTATTTTAAGTTGTATAATTTACTTTCCTTCATGCACCCATTATTTGATTATGAAAATCAAATGAAGTTACTCCCACAGCTTGTGTGGGACTTTGGTTTGTACATTATGAATAAAGAAGAAAACATTATGAAATCTTATGATATTATTTTGAAATTTTCTTGCATAATATTACATAAATTCACTTTGTAATGAAACATTGTACAATAATGAGTACTTAGCAGAAAATTTTGAACATCTTATTGAATTTGCAATTCAGCTCTACCTATTTGAGTTGGTAGTGAAAAATAGGTAATAGTAACAAACTTTGAAAAGTTATTACTTGAAAACTATGGCACTTAGAATCATTTCTTCTAAAGGTATTAGATCATGTAGGTTCCCTCTATAATAAATTCTCTTAATTTTTTGTATCTCTAATCTATTTTCTCATGGTGACTAGTTTTTAGTTGATGGAAAAAGTGTCAGATGTATCTAGTGCAAAGTTGCAAGGTGTTGTAATTTTCATTTTTTTCATCATACAACCAAACCAACAATTCCAACATTTCTTGATGGTTAGTTTTATGCTAGGCAAGGTCTTGTTTCTCATCCCAACATGTTGTAACATTTCAGGGTATATTGCACTGATGATTTCTCTTAAGAGACCAATCTACGAAAGGGTAAAAAAATTTGATGGGTTTTTACTCAAAACATATATAACTTATAAAAAAAATTCTAAAACTACAATATCACATAGGGTCCCTCTACAATAACCTCTCTCATTTTTTCATATCTGCAATCCATTTTCCCGTGGTGACAAGTTTTCAATTGATGGAAAAAGCATCAAATGCATGCAATTTAAAGTTCCAAGGTGGTGCAATTTTTGTTATGTTTGTTGTGAAACCAAATCAATAGTGTAGACATGGAAAATATACATGCACCTAATTTTGATCCTACTAACATCGTTTCATCTTGAATCATACTCTCAGCTTATCAACACCTTTCATCCCTTAATTAAATAAATCATTATTTATTTAATTAGATCTTTCTCCTCTAGTGATTAAATTAATCAATTTAATTTAATTAATCATCTTTCTCTGTTCATTTAAATAATTCATTTTATTTAAATTAAATCTCTAAACTACTCTTATTAAATTGAATAAATTAAAACATTATTTAATTTAATCTAACATATTCCTCCTTAGTTAAATAAATCAAAATCATTTATTTAATTAATCATTTCCTCTCAATTTGATTTAAATCAATTCATAAATTTAAGTCTAAATTGTCACATCTCCTAATTCCTCATTAAATTAATCAAATCCTTGATTAATTTAATCTCTCTCATTAAAATCCTCTAGAGAATGCAAATTGCACAATAAATCAATTACTTTGATTTATTTAATTGCCTATTTTCTCTCAACATGGCATCAAAAGGGAATATTCCTTCAATTTGAATTCAAAAAGGCCAAGTGGACTTGGTCCTTCCAACAAGACATTCAATGCCTCTTACATGTCCTTGTGCATTGAGCCAAGTGACATTAACTCCACTCTTCTCTCCCCCCAACTTTCAAATTCAAAATTCAAACTTGCACATTGATCAAAATGTGCTCATTTCTCCTCCAATCACACGTGGACAAGTGGCCTCTTCTCATTGGTTGGTCTTTTATCCCACATTCATCCAAATCCCTCATTCTTCCAACTTGGGAATCTATAAATGAGAGACTCTTCCTCTCATTCAAACATCCACAATTTGAGTAAAATTACTATACTCAAATCCATCATTATCCACAATCTTCATGCAAAGTTACTCTCTTTAATTGAGAACTAATTTTGCTCATTTCATCCAAGCATTCACCATATTTCACATTTTTATCAAGGTTATGCTCAAATCTCTTTGGAGATTTGACCATTTCTAGATCATCTTTATTGCAACCTAGGAATTGGGAAAGAGCCAATTGCAACACTCCATTGGCACCAATTCCCCCATAGGATCATCACTCTATTGGCTAGGTTAGGATTTACTTTCATGTTATTTGAGTTTGTTCTTCATTTCCTAATAGTTAGTTTAAATAGGTGGATTTCATGGGGAATCTCTCATGCTTGTGTGCATGCATTTGATCTAACATCTAACCATGCTTTGTTGCTCTTGTGCATTTGCAGGTTTAGGGGTTCACATTTTGGTGTTAGAAGGAGGGCAGTTCAAGCATTTAAATCATGATTACTCAAAACATTTTGCGGTTTCTAATATTTTTTGTGCAGACATAGAAAACTCAACCACGTGGCACTATATCGAGCCGCTTTCAACACCGCAGCACAATACTTCACCGCTTCCAAAAGTGCGGTGCTATACTAACCTGCGCTTAAACTTTCAAACCTCGTCTCGGATCCTCCCCGTCTATTTTTTTTAAATTTCCTAATTATGCCGCACAGCACCATATTGCACCGCTTTCAGCACCACGATGCCATATCACACCGCTTTCAGCACCGTGGCGCTATATCACACCGCGTTTCCTCCAAACTCCACCGCTCTTGCTTTCCTGCTTGGAAAATTCAAATTTTGAAAATGGGTCGCTTCCAAACTTCGCCACTTACCTATGCCGCGTCGCTTTTGCACTCTTTGTTTTTGCAGAGCGTCGCGCAAAGTCAACTACGCGGTGCTATATAGCGTTGCTTTCACTCCAAACTCTGCCACTTTTGCAAACTACGCCGCTCTTGAGTTTTCTGGTTTTTTTTTTTTTTTTAAATTGTGATGCAGGAACTTCCCGAGGTTATAACTTTTGACTCGGATATGGGTTTTGGCTGAAATTTTACAGGTGGTTTCTTTATGAGGTGGCCAATTATTTGGCAACCATCTAGATGGGTTGGATGCCACTATGGCACATTTTCGGGGCTTCAAACTTTGATCTTGACCCTCAAAATGACATTTTAAAGTTTTTTCCTAGTTTTTTTAAAGTTGTTTCTATTAATAACTCAAAGTCCATGTTTCCAATTTCAAATGTTAGTTGGCAATTCATCCTACTTTAGCTTTAGAAAGTTTTTTGAAAAAAATATGACTCATAAAGTCATAGATGCAAAATTACTAAAAATGGAAAAATCTAAAAATTCTTGAAATTTACCTTGAAAGGAAATTTGTTTTTATTAAAAGTGAAGGAAGGAAAACGAAGGCCAAAGGTTTTTTATGAATTCATCATCTCATTGTATCAAGTGTTTTTAAACACTTTGGGAGAACTTATAATCCCTTTCTAAGAAATTTGTTTACTTTCATGCTTTTAGGACGCTAAAATTTCTTTTGGGTTTTAAAATAAACAATCAAATTTCCTTTCAAAAGTTGCCAAGGGACTAAAAAGAACTTTAGACAAACATACTAGATTTTGTTTAAAGGGTTAAAAATTGAACAAGTCAATCTCACATTTCATTTGGTGTTTAAAAAGAACTCATCATTGTTTTGAGGTCTAAAATAAACAAATGTTTTCAATGTTTTGCAATCCTTTTCACAAGTTAATATCATTTAAAATGTGTATGCGCTTCTCTCACGCTTCATTGTGATTTTGAGAATCAAAAAAATTTTGGTGATATTAGGTTGTTAAAAAGATTGCTTCCATATTTCAATTTTGGCACTTAACAAATGAACAAAAACATGCAAGTGTGAATAAACTTATTGTGAGTGTTCTCCTTTTGTTTTTAAACAAAGGTTGATCGAACTAAGAATATGTTTATTCGCTATTGTTTATCTTAGAGGGCCTGCCTTGTAGGAAAAAGTACTCAGCCAAAGGAACGACCCAACTAGGAACACGTTAAAGCCAAGCGACTTCCAACCGGTATATAAGTGTGGATTCTTGAGGAAAGTTCAAGAATCACGAGAATTATTCCAACAAGATGGAAAGAAATGGAATCTCGCCAACGTTGGATAATCCCCCATGAACGGAATGCCCGAATTAAAACCCCTTGTTTAGAAAAGGTCAAATCCTATCTATTTGTTGGTGCGAAAGGTCATGTCTTTTGAAACCGCCTCACGTTATACATGCGGTTTTGTTGTAGAGATGGAAAGTATGCCATGGAAAATTCATGGGTACTAATGCTTGGCTAACTCGAGAAGTGTGTGTCGTGGAGGGGAGCCAGTGTGGTCAAGCATTTAGCCATCCACACAAAATATGTGCAGTTGGATTCGTCCAAATGGGAACCCAATAAATATTGTCTTTTCAGCCTAGGGTTGTATATGTGCTTTGAATCGAAACACTTTGCTTGGATCTAAAACAGTGGAAAAGAAAAATTCAATGAATCATCATAATTTCAAACCCTTTAGGGAAGCAAATACCTTTGACAAATTCAAATGCTCATGCTTGCCCTAGGGATTTCATCCTTAGAGGCTTCTAAGCATTTGGATTTCATCTCAATTTGCTTACTAAAGTCAACAATAGGTAACCTTTGCCTTGATTTTCCTTGATTTCCACATAATGCATTTTGTGGGATGAAAGAAAATTAGGGTATTGGACATTCAGTTTGAAAAATATAAATCAAGAAAGTGTTTGTGGTAAAAAGAACCGAATCTAAGCAAGATAAACAAACAATTGAACCACACATGTGCTTGGTCCCTTTTGAGTCATTTGGTTTCCATGCAGACATTGGTCTTTTGGTTTGAATTACTTCTAGGGAAAAGCATGTTCTTCATCACCTTGGTCTTGTAAGTAAGTCCTCATAGGGTCATCTAGGATCAAAATCATCACTTCATCCATCAAAAAATCAATCAAATCCCATCTCACCAACAACTTTTGAAACTTTTCAACATCACTTATGCTAAACTTTTGGAAAATCAGCATCACCTTGTTTGACTTAATGCACCTAGTCAAATTATCAATCTTCTTGAACAAATTTTCCTCTAGGATAACACAACTTCCTAAGGTCTACTAGTTCGTGATCACTTCCATTGGCTTAACACAATTATCCAATTCATTCTCTTATGTGAGTTTTCCCTAGGAAAACACAACTTCCTAGGGTTTATAAATTCACCATCATCTTGTTTGACTTAACACACTTAGTCAAACTATCAACCAATCAAAATCAAATCAAATCAATTCCTAAAGTCTAGCATTGATCCAAAGTTCCTAGAAGTTCAAACACCCATATCATTCACCCCTTTCATCCTCCATCTCATCATTGGTCCTAAAACCCTTAGAGGTCAACAAGGTCAAAACACAAGAGGAACATGGAATTCAAACTTGACTCATATATCATGAGTAATCCAAGTCAACCAAACTATCCAAGTCTCACAATGCCAATTGATTATCGAAACTCACATTTATACATGGCATCATTATCTCCTCCAAACCTCAAAAGTACAACGAATGTGAGTATGCCCAATCCAAAGTTTGGAACACCTTTCACAATGATAGATTTAAATCCAAGTCCAAATCTGCAAATCTATCAACCAAACACTCAATGCATGAGTTTTCCAATCAACATTATCCCATCAAATACATACATGCCAAGTGCAACCTTACCAAACATGACCATTTTGAATCCACACTTGGTAAACTTTGGGGTCAACATGTTTGCAAATCCCAACAATGTTATTCAAAATCCAAGCAATATGTTGACAACTCCATATGTTGATTCAAATCAAGGTACCACCATGCAAAATAAAAGCTAACTAAATCAAGGCAATATGATTCTCAACCACAAAAATGTCCAATTTCAATCTATCATGCAAAATCAAAACATCATACCAAATCCTCTCAATTTTCCAACAATATCACAACAACAAATGGCAACCATCCAAGCAACCCCAACGATTAACACATCTACCATTCCTCAAATGTCTCAAAGATCAAGAATCTCAATCATGTCATTCACCACTCAAACCTTGGCAATCAATGAGACTATTCCGCTCATCCCAGCAATCAATACCATTCCCCATCCACCACCACCGTCGCCGCCGCTGCCGCCAAAACACAACACGGCCAATTCTTTTTCCATCATGTTGCAAGCCTCTGAACAATCCACCCGCCAAAAGGCACTCCAAGCCCAACAAGCCACACAAGTTGCGCAAGCGGCTCAAGTAGTCCAACAAGCACAGGCTCAAGCTCAAGCCCAACACCAACCTCGATAGACACAAGCACAATTCTAGGCACTATTTCAAGCAATCCATGAACAATTTCATCAAAAAGTAGCACAACAAGGAGCCCAACAAAAATATTTGTTGGCACAACAACAGCAATACCAACAACAAGCTTTGTTGGAACAACAACAAGAAGACCACCAACAAGCATTGTTGGCACAACAAATGCAAGCATATCAGCAAACCTTACTTGCTCAACAGAGCTTGCAACAAACTCCCAACACAATTGTTGAAAAACAATAATCAAGATCTATCCATCGAGGAACGCCTTGAAGATACATCCACCTCATCCGATTATTCAAACCAACGTACATCAAGAGCCATTTTTTAGTCATGATCAAGACCCCTCCTACAAAGATTTATATCAAAGAGTGTTGATGTTATTTGATCCTATTGACATAAACCAAGATCCATCCACAAATGATCGTGTTTACAATGTCTCGACATCACCCAATGAGTTAGAGGACATATCTCAAGAACTTGTCCCAAAGCATGATCAACATCTATCACCAAGGTCTAGCAATGGTCCTTCCCAAGACATATTGACATTCTCCGGCCTCATGGTTGAGAATAGTGAAAGAATCTATGACTTTACACTTGATCCAAGTCCACTCAAAGATCAAGAGGATATTGAGCCAATTCCAATTCCTTATGACGATGTCCAAGAACCCTTTGAAAGCAATCCATCCTTTGAAATTGACCCATGTCAAGAACTTGATCCAAAGCAAGTTGAAAGCAATTTCGATATTAATCAAGATCAAGAATTTTTATATGCAAGATACTACAATGAGGTGATGGCCACTCTCCTACAAGATGTCACAAATAATGATCATATTCATATAGAACATGCCCCTCCATCTACCCATAAGACGCTTTATTTGGATGGACATGTAGATGATTTTCATTCAAAATAAGAGTCTCATACTCTTGACATCATTACCAAGGTACAAGAGTCTCCTACTCCTAACATTTGTACACATGATCAAGATATAGAAAAATGCAAAGACATATCAAAAATGGGTCATGAAGAAGGCTTCTACAGAAGTTGTGAATCAAAAATGTCATGTGAAAGAATATCAAGAATGGATCATGAGGAAGAATTTTGTGTGGACAGTGAAGCATCAACACCTCCTAAAGAAGCATTACAATCTGATATCTCACAAAATCAAGTTAAAGATATCAATCAGGCATTCATCCCACTTATGGAAGATCCTATCACTTATAAACTTGGATCACTCACCTTTGTAAGCAAAAATTATCTTATCAATAAGGAAGTTGTCACTTTTGAAGATCCACCACAGAGCAGAGAAGGATTAGCACCTTTTTTCCAAGGTAAATCATATCCTGTTGCAAATAGGTTTTTTCAGCAGATGAATTATCAAGGCAGAGGATTAGGCCTACATGAATAGGGTATCTTGGAACCAGTGTAATTTTTTGGAAATCCTAAGCATCAAGGTCTTGGTTATGTGACAACCAAGGGATATAAACATATCAATAATACTTCCACAAAACTGGGGGCAACTTTGTCTCAAGAAAACGTCAACATAGGGGGCACAAAGAATCCTTATGATGAAACCAATTCCAATACTACAACTAGCCATGTCATGATTATTCACCCACCCATCACCCCATCCACGAATTGGGACCAACAACAAAAGAAAGAATTGAATCGAAGCATGAAGAATGTTATCAAGGAAAACAAAGCTAAGAAACATGAAGGAAAAATCAAATACATATGGATACCAAAAAATACAAAGAAAGAAATGAATCGAAGCATGAATAATGTTATCAAGGAAAATGAAGCTAAGAAACATGAAGGAAAAATCAAATATGTATGGATACCAAAAAATACAAAGAAAGATTATCCCTATGAAACTCCATTAGTCAAAGAAACTATGGGGCAAAATAAAAAAGGGGAAAGTATCCATCAAACATGTCCACAAAGGAAAAATCAAGTCTCAAGCAACATATAAAGTGTATCAAGAAGTTGATCCTAATTCCATCCACACTTCCATATCCACTCATTATTGCTCATCTTCCCAAGTTTGGAGAATCAAAGGCTCCAAACTATCAAACAATCCATCTTTTATCCCTAAACACACACCATCCCTACCTCCACGCATAATATCCAATTATCGCATTGACCATGTGTTGGCAATGACCCTTCATCATAAGGATTTAGAGGGCACTCTATCACAATGTGCACACAAGAACAGAGTTAACTCCAGTATTAGCAAAGCAAATCAGGGATCTCAAAACTTGCATTCAAGTGCACGTATCTTGGCAAGGCAGCTTCTTCAGGTAGGATATCAATGGCACATTATGACAGAAGCATCAACATCAACACCACTAGGTGGTTCAGCATCAGCTTAAAATCTCTCAAAAAATACAAAAAAATCAAAAAATTAAAAAAATTAAAAAAAGGATTGAAAACAGTAAAAATATATAAATAAATAAATCGTCCTCTAGTGAAAACCACTTTGGTGGTGCTTTGGACAGGTGCCATGATGAAAACCTAGCAAATAGGTGTCATGTGTAGAATCAAGCATCTATGCACGCCATTTCGGGAGAAAGCATCTTATCACATCCATAATAAGGCCAATATTCCAACCATATCATCCATTCATCCATGAACCATTTAACTAATCCGTTTTCATCCATTTGCATCCGTACTCCAAGGTATCTCAATCTTGATAAAATTTTGGTGCACACTTTACACTTGCTTATGGTAGTCATCTTGACATGGGTCATTTTCATTGGTCCTATACTACCCAACAATATCTAAGCCTTGAAGCATTATCCAAATGAGCATTCCTCTGTTCAAATACCTTATCTTGTCTCAAGATAATCCTTGGCATCCTTTGCATGCTTACTATATCGATCCAAGCATCCGTCCATGTCATTCCATACATTGTTAGACATTAGGGGCAAATATTTGCATCTTGCTTCGAGAATAAATCTAGATATATATCCTCCTACTTATGTGGCGATCCGAACATTGGAAAACACAAAATCAAATTGGTCAAGCATTTGTGAGCATGAATCCAAATCCCTAGCCCATGGCATATTTTGACAAGAAGACATTCCTTATCAAGCTCTATCTTTTTTCGAACATCAATCCAATAATCAATATCAGTCACATCTAATGTGCACGTCAATGTCACATCAAATCATCAAAACAATTTTGTTCCAAATCAAGCTTCATCAATCTTGATCAATCAAATCCAATCAATCATCACCTTGTTTGACTTAACACACTTAGTCAAACTATCATCTTTTGCACAAGTTTACTCTAGGATGATACAACTTCCTTGGATTTACAAGTTCATTATCATCTTTGTTTGGCTTAACACACTTAGTCAAATTATCAAATCCATAATTACCTCGATTGACTTAACACACTTAGTCAAACTACCCTCTTGTATGAGTTTACTCTGGGATAACACAACTTCCTAAAGTTTACAAGTGCATTGTCACTTTTGTTTGACTTAATACACTTAGTCAAACTATCAATCCATTGATCTGATCAATCAACCTTAAGCTTGGTTTTCAACAAAATCCCAAATAGAGCACTAATATCATCGCATATCCAAATTGTCAAAATTGTGCAAAAAATTCAAAAACATTCAAAAACTCATCAAAATTCAAAAAACATTCAGAAAATCAAAAAACCAAAAACATTTAGAAAAATTCATCAAAAATCCAAAAACATCCAAAATCATTCAAAAATCCAAAAACATGTCAAAATAGCAAAAAATCTTCAAAAAATTCATCATCAGGTCTTGTCAGTCTTTCACCTTGTCCGAACTACGTCGTCTCTGAGCTTGAACGTAGGCAAGGTTGATCTTTGATCATCCCCCAACATAGTAAGGTCAGTCCTTTAGGCATTTCATCGCATTGGCAATCTGTTTACCCATCTACTCTACAGTAAGGTCAGTCCTTTAGGCATTCGTCACATTGGCAATCCATTTGCCCATCTACTCTATAGTTAGGGTTAGTCCTTAGGCATCTGTCACATTGGCAATCTGTTTGCTCATCTAGTCTGCATTTTATGTTAGTCCTTCAAATAATAAAATGGCAATCCATTTGTCTATCTTATCATCAAGTCAATTTTTAATCTAAACTACATCGTCTTTGAGCTTAAACGTAGGCAAGGCCATCCTTGATCGGCCCTCGAGACACAAAATACCAAAAATAGCCTCAAAATATCTAAAAACCCAAAATAGTGCATCCATTTCATCTCGCTTTCACTCATTATCGTCTCACTCATAATAAAGTCAATCATCACTGTCACCCTTTGGTGATTCAGTCAAAAGCAAGTTTAGCAAGTTCCAAAGTGAATGCCTAATCGTCAAAGTCTTGGAAGTCTAAATCAGTAAGCAAGCAAGTTGGTCAACTCAGAGTATCAATAGCTTATCACTCAAATCAGTCCCATCAAAACCCTGATCACTACATGTCCTAGGATGAAGCTTTCCTATGATGGACATAAGCATCAAGTACCTCACCTTAGTTTAGCCTTGGCTAGCGGTATGAAGAACATTAGCTTGTTTGTTTTCTTTATTTGGTTTTTTTGACTTATCTTATTTTGCGCTCATTCCAAGGACCTCTTGATGATGCCTAAACAAAATAGGTTTAGAGAGAAAGGAATGGGGCAATGATCATTATCTTTTTTATCTATTGTGCGTGTTGGATACTCTTGTAAAATAACTTGGTGAATACTTGATTTGTTGGGTATGTCCTAGTAAGGTTTATGTATATCAAGTGTGAACAAGAGCATTTCTATCTGATGGCCAAGTCAAAGTCCATCACACTAGGTATAATGTCATCCTGGTCCTTTATACCTTGATGCATCGTACCTATGTGTGTTATCAAACATAAAGCAATTGGCCCTTTGAAAATCCCAATTCCTAGCAATGCAAATCATCATCATCATCAGTAATAATGTGAACTTGTGTGGATCCTCCTTCCATCCATCTTATTCTTCTTATTCTTCTATCTTTACTAACATTTCTATCTACAATCGGTGTGTTGTACCAAAATATACACGAGGCTACCCATGGCCAATGATTGTCTATACATCATCAAAATTGTCTACATCAAATAATTATCACAAGTCCTCTGATCAATAGAACCATTCCTCTCACATTTTATCGTGATCTCGATCAGAAAATCGTACATTTCCACTCAATCTCTCGAGGGGGCAGTATACCAGCATAATCCTTTTGTTGGGGCAACAATGGGGCATCTGAAAAATCAAGAAAAATTTTGAACTTTGATCATAGCAGTTTATTCTTTGAATCAATGCAACAAGTACATTGCTTCAAAGAGGGGCAAAATGTAGACATGGAAAATATACATGCACCTGATTTTGATCCTACTAACATCGTTTCATCTTGAATCATACTCTTAGCTTATCAACACCTTTCATCCCTTAATTAAATAAATCATTATTTATTTAATTAGGTCTTTCTCCTTTGGTGATTAAATTAATCAATTTAATTTAATTAATCATCTTTCTTTATTCATTTAAATAATTCATTTTATTTAAATTAAATCTCTAAACTACTCTTATTAAATTGAATAAATTAAAACATTATTTAATTTAATCTAACATATTCCTCCTTAGTTAAATAAATCAAAATCATTTATTTAATTAATCATTTCCTCTCAATTTGATTTAAATCGATTCATAAATTTAAGTCTAAATTGTCACATCTCCTAATTCCTCATTAAATTAATCAAATCCTTGATTAAGTTGATCCCTCTCATTAAAATCCTCTAGAGAATGCAAATTGCACAATAAATCAATTACTTTGATTTATTTAACTGCCTATTTTCTCTCAACATGACATCAAAAGGGAATATTCCTTCAATTTGAATTCAAAAAGGCCAAGTGGACTTGGTCCTTCCAACAAGACATTCAATGCCTCTTACATGTCCTTGTGCATTGAGCCAAGTGACATTAACTCCACTCTTCTCTCCCCCCAACTTTCAAATTCAAAATTCAAACTTGCACATTGGTCAAAATGTGCTCATTCCTCCTCCAATCACATGTGGACAAGTGGCCTCTTCTCATTGGTTGGTCTTTTATCCCACATTCATCCAAATCCCTCATTCTTCCAACTTGGGAATCTATAAATGAGAGACTCTTCCTCTCATTCAAACATCCACAATTTGAGTAAAATTACTATACTCAAATCCATCATTATCCACAATCTTCATGCAAAGTTACTCTCTTCAATTGAGAACTAATTTTTCTCATTTCATCCAAGCATTCACCATATTTCACATTTTTATCAAGGTTATGCTCAAATCTCTTTGGAGATTTAACCATTTCTAGATCATCTTCATTGCAACCTAGGAATTGGGAAAGGGCCAATTGCAACACTCCATTGGCACCAATTTCCCATGGGATCATCACTCTATTGGCTAGATTAGGATTTACTTTCATGTTATTTGAGTTTGTTCTTCATTTCCTAATAGTTAGTTTAAATAGGTGGATTTCATGGGGAATCTCTCATGCTTGTGTACATGCATTTGATCTAACATCTAACCATGTTTTGATGCTTTTGTGCATTTTTAGGTTTAGGGGTTCACAAATAGTTCTAACACATTCAGATGGGTAGGTTTACACCAGGAAAGGTCTTGTTTCACACCCCAACATGCTAGAACATTTTGGGCTACATTGCATCGACGATTTCTCTTAAGAGACCAAAGTGTGAAAGGGAAACAAACATTGATGAGCTATTACTCAGAAACCATGGCACTTAGAAACATTTCATCTAAAATTATAGTCACATAGGGTTCCTTTATGATAACCTCTCTCAGTTTTTCATATCTCCAATCCATTTTCTTGTGGTGACAAGTTTCCAGTTGATCGAAAAAGTGTGAAATGCATGTAGTGTAAAGTTGCAAGGTGGTACAATTTTTCTGTTTTTTGGTTCATCATGCGACCAAATTGATAGTTCCAACACCTTTGAATGGGTAGGTTTACACTAGGTAAGGTCTTTTTTTTCACCACAATATGTTGGAACGTTCTGGGCTACATTGCACTTGTGATTTTTCTTAAGAAACCAAAGTGCAAAAGGGTAGCAAAATTTGATCAGATGTTACTTAGAAAAATTGGTATTCAGAAAAATTTCATCTTGAAGGTTCAATGTCATGTAGGGTCCCTTTACAATAACCTCTTATTTTATCATATCTCCAGTCCATTTTTTTGCGGTGACAATATTTTAGTTGATGGAAAAAGCATTAGATGCATGTAGTGTAAAGTTGTAAGGTGGTTTATTCTTTGTTTTGTTCATCATATGAACAAATCAATAGTTTCAATGCATCTGTATGGATATTTTTATGCTATGCAAGGTCCTATTTTCCACCCCAGCATGTCAGAACGTGTTGGGCTACATTACATCAACAATTTTTGTTAAGAGACCAAAGTGCAAAAGGGAAGAAAACTTTGACAAGTTGTTACTCATAAACCATAGCACTTAGAAAAAAATTGTTTGAAGGTACAAGATCATGAAAGGTCTCTCTACAATAACCTCTCTTATTTTTTTATACCTCTTGTTACCATATTTTCACTTAGGCTTAATTAGGTGGAGTTTGTTGGTTTTAAACTGAGGAAATAAGGTACATTTTATTAACTTTCCTACATTAAATTCAATTGTATAGACAAAAAATTCAGAAAATATTACAAGATTATTGTAATAGATCATTGCATTTATACAAGTGTATGCAATAGAGAAAATATTTACACAAATCTTTCTAAAAATTAATCTTTATTGAATGTAAGAATATTCATTGTCTCACACAATCCGTGAGATTAACTTTTGCTTATTCAATAAAAATCATGAAAAATATATACATGAATAATTAAAGAAATAAATGAATGTGCATAAAAGGAAGGTAACCAGTCATTTCCTATGAATGACAGGTTTTGATATGTCTTCTTGTCCTGTTGTTGTCCCAAGCTTTATTTGTTGCTCCTAGTTCTTGTTCCTGAAAAGAAGTAAAAATTGGTATTAGAGCATGCTCTAAGAAATGAATGATTAAAAACATTATATACACATTCACCCTATGCATGTACAAAATGATCATTATGTGCATTAAATAAGCTATGTGTACATTTTAGGTGTCCCAGAGAACCATTGGAGTCATTAAACACACCTAAAAATAGACATGTTTTTTCTAACTTGTTTGCTTCATGTGCAAATACAGGAAAAGTATTTTTTTGTTTTGACTCATTTAATAATAGCATGTGGGTTAAAATGTGGCTCCCACAAGAGTTGAGCCCAACATGTTGCTTTATTATTATTTAAGTAAGCATAGAAAGGTAGTTCATTTCCTTATGTTTCCTCAAGAAGGCATATATGCCATTATATAGAGTGATATTTTACTCACTATCATAGATCACATATATCTGCTCAAGGAAATTATTAGGAATGTGCACAGTGTCATGTATCAAAACAAATGTATTATTCCATGAAGATACAATATTCACATGTATATGTATTTATGAGAATCAACAGATGTAATCAAAAGGCATCAGACACTACTAAAAGCTATCATGAGTTGTAGGATATCATGATTTCATGACATTGAGTGGATTCAAGTGAAGGACAACAACCATGATAATAGATTCCATAGAATTGTCACTTTAATAACAGTCACTTGCAAATTAAAAATGTGAATATCACTTGGGAAAATCATAGTGAGAATGATAGTTTTTGTACCTCATAAAGAAGTTATAAGCATGTGAGTTTTATTCTCAGTCTCAAAGGAAAGCAAAATAATAAGGAAAAGGTAGAGAAAATTTCAAATCTATGTAGTAAAAGAACATAGTTACTTTCAGAATGTGTATGACAGTCATCAATACTTAACCAGATCATAGATATTGTATGCAATCTTTTGTGAAGGATAGTTGTCTCAAAAATGCATAGACAATAACAAACAAAGACAAAAAGTAAGCTACAACATTTAAAAACATAGCCTTCTCAGAGCCAATGCCATAGTGTCATAAGTGCACAAAATTTCATGTGTTAGTTGACAGTCATAAGTATCAAAGTCATGTAGAGAATTTTCATCAATGATTGTCACACTATAATATCAACTCAAGAGATGAAATTCATTTTGAATCAAAGTCATGAAGTCAATGTATGGTAGTGACTTTCAAAGTATGGAAGAAAAACAAACAGTCATGAAAGCTTTTGGTGCTATGAAAAGCGTAATAGTCAGAGTATATTATATTTCTTGTCATGCTAGGGGAAAAAACAGTCATATGCATATGTAAGGATCATAATCAATGCTAAATATAGATTGATGGCTATCATGAAGGCAAAGGCATGGTTTGTGTCTTTAGGAAATAGATCAAAGCATTGCAATGAAACTCATGTACTTCAATTCAGATTAATTGACCAAGTTACTTTCCCTTTGAGTTAGCTCATGAAACAATGAGAAAATATTGTCAATTAACCATTAAAAGAAGCAAAAGATAAGATTTCCTAGCTAAATTTAGTAAAGTAGGGTCAGCTTAGAAAGCAATAAAGGAATAGTACCAGAGTATAGAATCAACTCTACAATGTTATTCATCCTTGAGAGGAGTTCTAATGATAAAGAAGACAACAAAAAGAATGGAAATCATAGAACATCAACATTGACAAGTGGTGACGTGCATTTAGAAGAGGGTATATCTTAACTCAATTATCAAAAGCAACAGTATAGTGAGAAGCATTTTATATGAAGAGACAGATACTTGAAGGATGATAGTGTTAAGAATGGGAGAAGTTAGAAACTCAAACATGAGAGTTCAAATAAAGACAGTGAAAAACATTTTTTCCAAGTACAGTCAAAATGCATCGAAGGATAGTCAAACAACTTCCCTCAAAATGAATATTATGCAGATGTTAGAACCACTAATATATGATAATGATATAATGTAGATCTGGAACAGTGAGATAAGAGGTTAGTCACAGGTGAGTAGATAGAGCAGATTTACGGCCAAAACTCTGTCATTTATCTATGAAAGAAAGGTAGGGCATAAACACTAAAAATGGAACAATCAAGGGTACCTTTAAGAAGCTAGATATCAAATGAAATTTTATCACACATAATATATGATTACTTTTTAATTGCATAAGGAATGACATCATAAGTCGTGAGTGACTTTGAGCTAGGGTTTCTAAGAATGATCTTTGATTTTCCTTATGCAAAAGAAAACAAACCACAAGGTCATTCCATGGCTATGGCCCCATCATGAAATCTTGACCTATAAGGAGCTAGAGCCCTAAACATAATGGAACAAAAAAAGAAAAATAAAATAATTTTCAAATGCATGAGGTCATGGCCAAGGAATGCAGAGAAATGTTAAGAGAAATATACTAAGGAGATCAAGTTTTCTATAGAGAATGAAATTATTCACAAATGTACAAGAAATACACAGATAAATTAAATATTTTGTAGAAAATATCAAGTTTCTACCAGAAAATACAGAGAAGGAGGTCATATTTTGATAGGAAAATGCAAGAAAGACACCTCTATAACTATAGGAAATTACCATGAAAGCTTTCCACAGTGCTCCAACAAAACCCTTGGTGGTGGTTGATGACTTCCTCTAGAAGTTCCAGTATATAAAGTGAAAATGCCTTTATTTTTTCTTTTCCTCATCACTTTGTTTTCTTAGGATTTTTTAACCTAATATGGTTGATGGGAAAACTTGGAATTTTTTGCCTTGTTTTGTAAAATACATGAGGTCAAAATATGTATTAGAGGCTAAGACTTATGGCTTATGCCTTAGGGTGGGCTAGATTAAAATTGCATATGCCATGTATAAGTATTTCATACTTTAAAAATGTTTGCTTTGACCCTTCTATGGCCACTCATGGGCCTTTGTAAATTTTTCACTTTTTATTAAATGTAAATATTTATCTAAGTGATGACCTATAAATCACTTATTTTAAATATTATTTTCAAAATGCAAAAAAGATAAATGGTGGAAATAACTCTCAACACCTACCAAGAGGAGAAATGGAGAATGTGCTTGTCTTCATGTTATGACTAAGTCTTGGGAGTGAAAAGATGGAGGAATTTTGTGGATGCCAAGAATATTGGGGAGTTTGAGGAAGTTTTCCAACATAAGGAGGGCATCTAGGAGGTGATTCATCTTTTTTGGAGGAGATTTGGAATTTTTGACCAAGTTTTGAGCTTTCTAGGGGTTGTTTTGTGACACATCCTATGTGACTTGGTCATTGATGACTTTTTCACTTATTTGGAGCACATTTCATGGAGATTGAGGAGCTAGATTTTAGGCTTATTGAGTGCATCCAACTCGGGTTTTATTTTTGGGTCTACTTAGTCACTTTTGTAACTCATTATTGAGTTAGTTCTATTCATGCAATTTTTTGGAGATGGTGACTCTAGTAGTCCTTTCACAAATTCTTGTAGTTTTTTGTAACTCATTTTGGATATGATATATAGTGGAGACCTCTATTATTTCTGGTGATCGATATCTTGTCTTTTCATTTTTGTTGTTTAGTGTATATGAGTGATTGATCAAGTTATTAGTGAGATTGTTTAAATTTCCTTACAACTTTGTCTCACATGTTTATACCTTTCTACAACTAGTTTTTTCATGCAGGTTACTGATTATGTCTACTTAATACATGTTATTTGTTGATTTTGAAGCTATCTTCCTTTTGCAAGTAACTGTATTATGCCCTTTTAGTGAAATATTTATGTATTAACATATTGCAATGAATTGTGCATAATTAATTCATTCCAATTTTAAAGAAAGTGTATGAAATCTGGTTTCAAATCCAAGAAATGTTTAGGTGCATCACCATAGGGTTTAGTTTTCATTTTCATGCATTCGTTCTCCCTTTCCCTCTACAAATTCAATAGTTTAGGTGATAGCCAACTAGGAATCTGACCTTCTCTAGAGTTTATTTTCCATTATAGGCGACCCATAGATTGGAAAATTTCCCATGTTCCTCTAGAATGCTAAGTCCTATAACTTAGCTAGGGTGTAATTCTATGAGATAACACCTCCAATCCATTTTCTTGTGGTGACAAGTTTTCAATTGATGGAAAAGGTGTCACATGCATGCAGTGTAAAGTTGCAAGGTGCTATAATTTTTTTTGTTCATTATGAGACCAAACCAATAGTTCTAACACATTGGGATGGGTAGGTTTATGCTAGGCAAGGTATTGTTCCACACCCTATCATACCTAAACATTTTGGGCTACATTGCACCGATGATTTATATTAAGAGAACAAAGTGCAAAAGGGAAAAAAACTTTGACGAGTTGTTATTCAAAAATTATGGCACTTAAAAACATTTATTTTTAAGGTACATTCCATTTATGGTCCCTCTACAATAACCTCTCTCAATTTTTCATATCTCCACTCTAAATTCCTATGGTGACAAGTTTTTAGTTGATGGAAAAAATGTTGGATGCATTTAGTGTAAAGTTGCAAGGTGGTGTATTTGTTTGTATTAGTTCCAACATGTCAAGGTGGGTAGGTTTATTCTAGGAAATATCATGTTTTGCACCCCAGCATGTCAAAATGTTATGGGCTACATTGCATCGACGATTTCTCTTAAGAGACCAAAGTGTTAAAGGGTAGAAAATTTTGACAAGTTGTTACTCAAAAACCATGCCACTTACAACCATTTTGTCTAAAGGTACAAAATCATGTATGGTCCCTCTACAATAACCTCTTTCATTTTTTCATATCTCTAATTCATTTTCCCATGGTGTTTTTTAGTTGATGGAAATGGTGTCAATTGCATTTAAATGAAAGATGCAAGATAGCCCAATTTTTGTTTTGTTCATCATGAAACCAAATTGAAAGTTCTAACATGTTAGGGTGGGTGGCTTTATGGTATTAAAGGTCCTATTTTTCACCCCAAGACACCAGATCATTCAAGGCTACACTATACTGGCACTTTCTCTTAATAACCTTAAGTGCCAAAAAGTGGAAAACTTTGACGAGTTGTTACTCAGAAACCTTGACTCTTACAAACATTTTGTTTGAATGTATAAGGTCATGTAGGGTCTCTCTATAGTAACCTCTCTCATTTTTTCATATATTCAAGTTTCTCCACCATGGAAAAAATGTTTTAGATGTTCCAAAAAGTGACAGTTGCATTTAGTAAAAATTTGTCCAAAGGCATTGTTTGCATTCTTCATCTCCTGGGGGTAAACCAAAAATTCAAAAATATTGAGGTAGCTACGGAATAATTCCACTTTATGATTTTTGGTCAACGTAGGTTTCTTTATAATATTATGACTAAATAATATACACCAAAGAACTAGTCTCCTTTCTTGATTGAACTCAATGTAGTCATAAACATCTTGGTCAATATATGAAAATATTTTTTTGAGATGAAGGACAGTTACATAAGTTTGAATATGATAGTCTAAAGTCACAAGATGTAATAGGACAATCACAAGTATTTCAATACCAAAGAATGCTTCAAGGGATAATTGTGGAAGGAGGTTTTTTATGAGATACTTTCTTTGTTTTCAACCAAGATACCTCAAGGTAAAGAGTGAATGATAGCCATGAATGTGGTGGTAGTCACATGAAATCCAATGCTACAAGATAGTCTCATAGGAGAAGCAACAAATTTAGTACAATGGTATAAGAGGAGCATGCATAGTTTATTATTAAATGATAGTTTAGAGTGATAGTTCCCTTTTAATGATCGTATTCATAAAGGATAGTCCTTGTGAAGGGATAGAAAGAGGGCATATATTTATAAATGATAAGTGGACAATACCTTGTCTATGGAGTAGATACCATTAAAGATAATTGATAGAAGATGACAGTATATAGTCAAGAAAGCAAGAGAGCGGTCCTCTATGATGTCAAGCACTTCAAAGGTATAAATGAAACTCTACAACCATATCATGAATGAAATAACATAGTCATCATGATAAGTATAGTCAACATAGGACAAGGGTATTAATAAGATAAATATCCCAAGAAACATTCATGATCCCAATAGTGAGTAGAGAGATAGTATGCTACAAGTTAGTGATGCCACTAGCCTATATTTTTGGAGGTCAACAACATGAACAAAAAAAATTCATAGATTATAAAGTGCATAACAACCTGAAATCAAATTAATTAAAAATTACAAAGCATACTTATAAATTATCTAGAACCTTCAAGTCATTAAACATTATTCAATTACGAAATATAATTTTTTTATTTTAAAATTATAGATAATTTGTATTACCTGAGTGAAAATTCAATGACCACCTCCACTAGTAGGTGTTACCATCAAATCTCTAAGATTAACCTATTCAACATCCAAAATGAGATTTAAGAATACCATTCATTAAACATTTAGCTATTCACATGTAATAATTATAATTATTTACTAATTACATACCTCTATAGTACATGTGGTCATGTAATAGGGAGGTGGAGGACTACTAAAAATAAAGTGAACACTATGACCTTGAAATTTCATTATAATTATTCAACTAAATTAGTTAAACTTACATTTCAAAAATTTAATTTGATAAATTAAGTTCAATGAACTTGCTAACATTTACTTGACTATCAAGGCTAGATGTTTCATTAAGGAGGGCATATTTCATCACCATCTAATTAGCTAAAAATGTACCTTGGGTACCTGCATCCTGACTATTTGTGGGATCATAAACATAGAGTGACCCACAAACCTGAAAAAAATGAGGTGGAACTCTACTCCTCAAAGACTCGCCTAAATCACCCTGTGCTAGAGGGCTGGTATGTTGTATGAGGCTTTGGGTGAGGGAACTAATCAATTTAAATGTATCCACCTCAACAATATCCTTCACAATAAAAGGGATAGTCACATGCCCATACATTGGTCTAGTGATTGCTTGTCTCACTAGTTGGTGTGCATTGTTATCTACCCCCACTATGTCCTGTGTGAAGCCCCCACCTCTGCCCTAAAATTCCTGCATGTTAAAATAGTTTAGAATATTATTGAGGATAAACTCATAGTATATTTTCCTCAAAAAATATTGTGGCACCTCATTTTTGTTGCATGGAGGATGGTCAAAAACCATCCACCACCTTTTCCAAAAAATGTTATTTATCCCTTGGTGGTTGCACCAATGGATAAGTAACCTCTTGCTTGAAGAATGTAAAGGTTTATTCATTTTAGGGTTTTTAAATAATGCACACAAGTCAAGTTTTATAATTTTTTCATCTTTAACTTATTTATATGATAATTTATTTACATAAAATTGTCTAAACTCTCATCTCTTCTTTGACAACCTACTTATTTTCTTTCTAATTGAATCTACATGTGATATTATTGATTCAAGTGATTGAGCAAGCATGGTTCTATGTGAGTGTGTTCCTACAAGATCTCTCAACCTTGTAATTAACTCAATTTTATTTTATTTTTTATTTTTTTAATTTACCCCATTAAATTTTCTTGAGTTCCTAGAGCATGATGAGGAATTATTGGAGGTGTTTTTTTGGGGTTATTCTTCAAGAGGTATTTCAGCATGAGGTGAATTAGGATTTTGAGGAGGATTTGGAGGTGTATTATCATTTCCTAAAAATTAAATAAATTTACATCAAAAAACATATTAAATCTACCTATTTAATACCAAATTCACACAAAAAAATAATAACTTGCTCCTTTGACCTCCCCGACATTGTGGCAGCATTTTGACAAAGATTTAGTGAAGAAACATAGAAATTTTTTCCTTCTTGGAACACGAGCACATCTTGGAGGGTTTGCAGGCCGCAAACCAAATTGTAAATAATAGGGAATAAAATGAAATGAGGTTTTTTTTTTGTTTATATGACTTAAAATGCACTCGTGTTATTACGTGATCATTTTATGGGCTTGTAGTGACCGAGATTGATGCTTGATCACTCCAAGTCATAATGTGAGTGCATTATAATGAGCTCGTATTTTGGAATTTTCAAAAAAAAAAAATAAGGTGGCCACTTTTGGGCCCCCCATATTTATGCACCTGCCCTATAATCATAAGAGTACATATTAAATTATTATTCATTATATGTGCATTGTGAGAGGATGGCTCTAGAATTGAGATATTAGAGTGAGCATGTGTAATGATAAAGTAATAAAATTAAATAATACTTATAAATATCATAGCACAATAATAAAGAAATGATAAGCATAAAGGAACAAACATGAAGACATAAACTTAGTGAAGCATGATAAGAATCAAGAGAAGTAATCATAGAGTATGAAAAGGATAAAATAATAATGATTGTGGTATATAGGAAGGCATCACAAGTCATAAATATATAAGATCATAATAAAATATAAATGATCAAAAGGTAGTAATTGTAAAGGTTACAAGACTCCATAAGAAAATATAAAAGTGATATAAAAAAAAAGCATGGGTGTTATACATGAAGATTCCATAAGGAAAAGGGATACCCCTAAGTGGGGAAAATAAAGTTTAAATCACAATAAAGAGTCAAAAATTATATGAAAAAGGAACACCATCATGATAAAGATGGAAAAACCAAGTCAATGATACTATGAAAGTTGGAATGGGAATAGAAGAAACAAAACAAATGATTCTTGAGCAAAAAAGGCCAAAAAATTAAGAACACAATAAAATGAAAATTAAAAACTATATGTATATTAGTATAACAATTCCAATATCTTAGGGTACAAAGATAACAATTCCCTTATCTAAGAGGTCATTCCATTTCCAAAATATTTTATCATATTATTCTTCTATGATTACATGATTTTCTTCTCCATTTTATGCCTTTTATAATAATGTGCATTTCTTCTTGGTTTGAATCTTTAATTTTTGTAAACACATTGTCAAGTTGTGGTAAATTTATTGCTTATTTTCTTTAGAATTATTTTCAAACCTTTGAAGTTAGTTGTGTGGGGAGATGTTGAATATTTTGTAGCAAAACACTAGTCTTGAAATCCATGTAGTATTTTTTTAAGCCTAAAATATTGGTATTAGTACTATTGCTCAATCTATACTTTTCTTTGGTGATATTATTGGTAACATTTGTTTTTCTTGACCCTTTTACCAATTTTATTTTTACACATATAACCACATTTTATGTCTCATGAATATCTATTTCAAATTCATACAAATGTTTCTTTGGAGTTGTCATGTAAGTATCTAAAGCAAAGTGACTAAACTCTACAATGGGTTAGAATGAATCATGTAGATATTTTTCACTCTTCCTTTGTGAATTTATTTTACATATCTATGCATGACCAAAGTTATCACTTTAATAAGTGTTCTATCCAATATCTATCAAGTTGTATAATGTATCTTTAGAAGGAGGAACAAAATGATTTAACATTTATACTTTTTAAGTCCAACCCTAAGCAATAATATAGTAAAATCTAATGTATAAATTTATATTCCATTAGTCATTTCTAGAGAAATTCCTAAATGAGCATATGAATTGTACTTTAAATTCTTTGAAACAAGAAACTCTTCAATGCATATTTTATATTGATTTTTGAGATAAATAAAGATGTCTCCAATGACATGATCATGTATCTCACTTAATAAATATAGTGGACCACAATAATCATTATGTGGGATATCCTCATCAAAAATGTGACCAATGGAGTAGGAGAGAAAGAAGGTGTAGCTTGGGAGTGTATTGTCCCCACAAATACAAAGGCATGTAATATATCATGTGAATCAATTTAAGTATCATCTAAATTATCATGATTTGTGGTAATAGAATATTATGTCTCTGCATGATTACTATGGTTATGAAATGGATTTATAATTTTTAGTTTGGAGAAGTGATTATATGATTTTATTTTTGTTACCACCTTCAATTGTATTATTATATTTAAGATCATGTATCTTATATTTCACTCCCATATATGATTGAGTGTTATGTCCTTTGAATATGTGATAATGATAAATATGTAGTCATTATAAGTGTTTGGAGGCACCATTGTAGGATCCAATAGATGAATATATGGAAGTGTAATCAAACTAGACATTAATGAGCATTAAAGAACATTATCTAATGGTTCTTTTAATTTTTTAACTTATAAGGAGAACTTTGTTTCAAATAATAAATACTAGTATAAGAAAATTGATTAACATTTTCCTTTTTGTCCTTGTAATCATTACCCTTAGAAAAAATATGATAAATTTTGAAAGGTTGTGAAGAAACACTAGGTTTTTTCGATCCATAAATAAATTCCTTACTAAAATATTACAATCCACTATTTTAATATATGCACAAAGATCCATAAAATAGGTGAAACTATTGAGATAAGTGTTGAAATTTTTGTTTAAAAGGTCATTAATAAAGATAAGAGGGTTTTTACAAAATCCAAATACTTATCAGTGAATAGAAATAAGGTTTTATTTGTTAATTCTAGTTACCAAAGTAAAAGGTTTCAATTTTACCTTCATGGACACTTACGTAGCATGAAGAGGCTCAAGAAATTAGGGTTTCTTGGTGGTGTTGAAGGATACTTCTACAATATTTTATGGACTCATTTACCCACATTTCAAATTAGAGCAGCAATCACAACCCGTGTTGTAGAGCAAAGAGGAGACATTGAGGTTGAGAGTTTAAAGCAATTATTAGTTTTCCACATTGCAAAGTAGTAAAGAGGTGCATGAAACATTGAAGGAAGTTGTAGGATTTTAGGGACTCGTGCATGCCTCACTCATGATACAAGTTATATGTGGTTGATTTCCACATGAGAAACTATGTATGATATGTATTGTTGTAATTTTTTTAAACACTACAAAAAAATTCAAGGAGCTTGTGTGAAGTTTGGAGGTTAAAATTTTTATTTAAGTGTTTTAATTTAAAGAGATTCTTGATATAGTCTAGGAGGAGTCCTTTTAAAGGCCTAATATATTCCAACAAGATAGAATGATTTTATAATTTATGAAGTCTCTATTATTATAGAAGGATCTTGAACAACGTGGATGTTTCAAATAAGCATCAAAGATTTTCCTCCATTATAACTATTTTGTTAAAATGAAAGGCTTAAAGCTCTATTAGATCTTAATTTTATAAAATCTCATGCCACAAGTCAATAATCCATGTGCTATCAACAATCCTAGTAATTGGTTTGTTCTAAAGTTAGGGAATGGATTTCTTCCATATCTTGGAAATGTAGATGCATGATAATCAGGGAAGATGACATAATGGTATCAAAGTAAAGATGAGGGACAACATCAAAGGTTGCACATGAATAAATAGTACTATTAAATATAGGTGTGATTTTCAAGTGCAATGATATTATATAGAGGGGATTCAAGTTTCAAATGATAAATAACATGACAGACTTAAAGGGATTCTAGGGTTTTCAAGAAGAAACTAACAAAAGGTGATAGTCATCATGAAAGAATAATAAATTAGTTTAAAAAAATAAAACCATCAAGCAAATATAAATGACATTTCCCCATGAAAATAAGCAATCATGGCTTCACTTACAAATTCTAAATTTTTAGAGGGTAGGACAATTGTGTCTTTACAAATACACCATCAAACTTAGAGGAATCCATCACAACCTTGTAAATATATGGAAATCCTTAAAGTGCAAGTTCATGAGTGGATATAAGGAAATGATAGTCTAAAAGGGCAATCATAATAGTGAATACAAGAGATAGTCTAAGAATAATTAATGTGTTTGATAGAATAGAGTTGAAGGGTTAGAGTAACTATTAAATGATGAAAGCATCTTATAGATCATGTATGCCATCAATGAATGATAGTCAATAAGTTAATTTAGTAAAAAATAAGATGAATAATAAGCACTAGATTCAGAGGTGGAAAAGGCAAATAATTTTGTTGAGTGGGGTGATCCCACAAAGCTGGTTTACAATTTCTGAGAGGAACCGATTTTTGCTGAAATCACATATTTTTAGAAAATATAATGATTTAAGCCTTAAAATGTTCTATTTTAAGGATTCCAATTGAAGAGGGTTTTATCAAACCACCTTATATCAAACCCCCTTGGATAGAACCTTTCTAGTTTTAAACCATACCTATAAATGAGTCTCCTTTACACCTATCAAAATGCTGATAAAAAAAACTTTTGATTTACTTTTTGGGGGATGAAATGAATTCATTTAAAATTTATTTCAAATGATTATGGTAGTCCTCAAAACCATCTATCCAACAAATATAATTTTAATATGTTTTGGTTTTATTATGTATTTGTTTGTTTAGTTTTATTAAACATAGGTTTTTCATCGAAAATGAAGGTCTATGTTCTGCACATGTGGAAAAATAGAAAATTATCAAAATAAAATTTTAAAAAATATGTTTTTGCTGGGTATTGGTGTCCTTGATCCATTGAAAAAAAAAAAATTAAAATTCGATACATACATAAAAATTTATGTTGTATACAGTCTGCCTATGTCTGAATTGCAATTGGTTTGACTTCGTAACTTGATTAAGGAAAAAATATTCAATAAAAAACTATGAGACAAAATGAAAGTGCTAGATATCATAGTTAAAAAACTAAATTCAAAAAAAATATAATTTTATCTTTCATACAAAAAATTTTATGTTGTATACAGTGAGTGTCACTTTATAAAAAATGTTGTTTTCTGAAAAAATCAATTTTCATGGGAGATGGAAAAAGAAGTGCAATCTGATTCCAAAAATTTTGAAAAAAAATATTTTTAGAATCTACAGACAAAATGTGATAAGACTCTAGTTTTCATCTTCTTCAAATTCCTCACAATTTAGCCGCTATAGGTGCCCAAATGTGAAGATTTAGTTAAAACTAATAATTTCAGTGTTGAGTTTGGCCAAAAATTGTAAACCACTATTGTGGGATCACCCAGTGGTTATTCTAAATCCAATTCAAGTTTAATGAACAACTCCAAGGTCTCAAGTGAATAAAAAATTAAGGCATGAACAACATTGTGTAAAAATAATTTTAATGGATAATCCTAGAAGATCAAACTTATAAGTGACAAATCATTCACCATGTTAGAGATAGTTGAAGAGAGTGTGTTCATATTAGACATACATCCTTTTATGCAACTGTATTCAGTGGTCATTTGTGAATACCTATAATTATATGAAGAAGAAGAGGAAGATCTAGTACTACCCATGCTATATGGCTTGGTCTATTTAAACATGTAATTATTTTAGAGGATATAGTGTTATAGTGGAAGAAGATGAATACTAGAGACCTATGATCAATCACAATGCAATGAAGAAGGAATTTCATTTCATGAAAAAAGATAGCAAGTCTAAATTAAAATGATTGTCTAGGATTCATGATAGTTAGATGAAAAATGAAATTTCATGAACATATGTTTTTTCAAAGACCATAGTATAGACCTGATAAATAACTCACAAGCTTAAATGATAGAAGTGGAGTTTCCTAAAGTGAATTGAAAGTGACAATGATAAGCCAAATTATAGTGAAGAATGAGAATGATAGGCTTTCCATGACAATTTTGTCCATTATTGTTGGATGATATTCCCTTAAGAAATATTTAATGAGAAGTCAAATAAAGGGATTGTATGGGTGAATGGATTTAATGGATTTTTTCCAAGAATATACTCAAGATAGTGAGCCAAAATCCAACATTTCCTATTGTCATCACAACATATGAACCTTACTAGTTGATGAAGCATAGTTCAGTGTGCCATAAAGTTTGTGTGACATATGCAATGTTGTATAAAGATATTTATGTTCTTCTAGCTCTGGCCAAGGTATATATCATTATTATGCAATCTCGTTCTTTTTCATCTACTCTTGTTGATATGGTTATAGATTCCAATGCAAGAACTTACAAGACAATAATAGTCATATTGATAATCTTATGATGAGGTTTCCCAAGTGTATGTGAAGGAACAAGTGGTGATGTATTGGGTAGTAGATATGTTTCTTTGATCACAAAATAGATGGGTGACAGTAGTATTAAAAGAAGAATCATAGTTATATACAACATCATATATATGATAAACTTACCATAGATATGATAGACCATAATAATAATGAGGGTAGACCTATGATTGTGTTGATAAACATAGTGATTGTGGTAAGACCAAACAAATGTTTTGAAGACATATTAGTGATCATATGTCAAGACCAAGAATATAATTGTATGCACAAGATATTTGTAGGCATTGTCATGCTAATATCATTCATAAAGACAAGAAAGACCTAAAAAATTAGTACATTGAATATTTTAAGGGACAATGAATTATTTTTAAAGGATAGAATACTATAATCATAACAAGATCAAATCAAGGAAAGGATAGTCATTACTAGGCTATGCAATAGCCACAAGTCAAGGAACAACAACCTATAGTTGCAAGTGATATGAGACAGTGAAGGACAATCAAATGTGGTATGATAGTATTTCAAAGCATTACACTATAAGAGGAAATGAAAGGGCCAATCTATAGGTCACAAGATAATATCAAAATTCAAATCTATTGAGAAAGACTCATGAAAATAATATCACTATGTATGATAGTGAGTGAAAGCATGAGAAGAGACATAATGGTAGATGGAACACAGAATTATAGGTCATGATCCTGATATGAAAATGGGATATTTAGGGTAACCTAAGTGTATATATGTGTTTCTTCAAAGCATATAGTTTCATTTTTGTTGAAAGGGGCAGATCTCATAATAAAAAAGAGTATAGTGATGATATATGGCAGTGAATTGTGAACAAGATAATAGTCAAGTCAAATAATCAATACTCATATATAATCCTATGTTGATATAGCCATAAGTAAACAGAGAAGGTTACATAAAGGGGAATTCTATATAGAGAATTAAAAGAACATACTAATCAAAATAATTTGAAGACGAGCATGTGTTATAGATAAAGTAAGAAGCTTCATTGAATACATGGATTCACTGTGAAAAGGGCAGTTTTAAGGTCATATGAAAACAATGTATGGGTCGGTATAGAAGGGAGAAATGTATTTTCAAGAGTGAAAATAGAAATGTTAGTCAAGTGTTAATAAACTCCAAATCACAAAAGGGAAATATTAAAGATCAGTCTCATCTAACAAGGAAAGTGGCAAACACGATCTAGTAGTATATTTTCATCTTAATGTATATCTACATTTCTACCTTTTGAGGATGATAACAGTCTAAAACCAAGGGAAAGACAACCTAGAAGAGAATGAAAATTCAAAAGGAGTAAGGTTCAAATCGTGACATAACAGTTAGAATAAGAGTAGATTTAAATCACCATATTAAATAACCATCTTCAGGTGCATGGCAAGAATCAAGAAAGGACATTTTCAAGTCAAAAGAAAGCATTCATAGAAGGTTTTTGTGCCTTATATTTAAGATGATAGTGACCTATGTAGGTGAGAATATGAGGAGAAGATATCTTAATAAGATAACACATGTTTTGTTTTCTTATCCATATATGATCTCCTACACCCCTTGAAGTAGTTAACTATTTTTAAACTCTCTTACATGCCCTAAAAGCCTAGAGATGGAGGTCACACTAGTTAAAATAGATTTTTTGGCTAATTATGAGAAGTTCCAAATATTTAGGAGCATTAATGAGAAATTTGAGAGAATAAAGGGGAAATTTCATATATCTATGGGAGAGTTGAATCAGTCTAAAGTCTTTGGAAGCATCTACGGGCTCATGGTAGGTACCCAAGAGAAGGATACTTTGACAAAACAATAAGAAGACGCCTATCACTTTATTATTCAAGTATGTTATAGATTTTGAGGAGGATTTTCTAGACTAAAAGGCATGCCTAGTTTCATTTTAAGGCAGTTCTTGCATTTCTAGCTATTGTATTATAACTTGGAAAAATTTATTTATGATCATATTATGTACTATAATTCAAAAAAATCAATCTTGAGATTGAAAAAGTATTGTAATAATTCATTTTTAAAGCATCTTCAATCAAAACAAGTCACCTTTCAAACTACATGTTATGTTGTAAGGCATCTTTATCAATAAAAAGCAAGTTTTCATCTTCATATACTGGTTATTGTGGCATATTGAATAATCTTATGAAAATTTCCTATGTTTTTATATTAAAACCTCTAAATCATGCATGCTTAAAACACCTACAAAACTTGAAACTTCTTCTTTATGTGTTGGTTACTAGTTAGAAAACACCTAGATTAGGTGGTTGAATTGTGAAAATAACTCATTTTCCCCCTAAACTAGCAAAGATAGGTGTCATTTTAGCAAGTAACTATGAATATAAGGTAGAAAAACATGGTTGTGTGACATAAAATGTCTTTTTTTTAAAAATTATATGCAAAGACTCTAAATTTTGACTTTAATCTTTTTGGTGCATCACCATCCATAAGTTTTAGGTTCAAATTTTGCAATCCATCTATCATTTTTACATGGCATAAGTAGTTACATTATATTAGAAAAAATTCAAAATAGGTGAAGCGTCATGGGAATCAACCCTCTCTGGAGGTTGACCTCCATCAGTTGAGCCCACACTCTAGGAGATCATCCCATGTTTCATGAGGTGGTTGAGTGATTTTATCAGCTCAACAAGGGTTCACACTTCCATGACAACAATAAGAATAAGTAATCCTTTGAAATATATAATTTACAATTCTAAATCATGTAACAGATGATGTAATCTAAAACATACAGATTAAAATTATTTAACACAACAATTTATGAATTCATTAGATTCTTGAGCACACTCAAATAAGTTAAAATGCTCATTTTAAGGCCCATTTTAAAATTGAATTTTTTTATAAATTCCTTGGTCAAATAATAAAATGAATACAGAGATCAATCAAGTAACATTAAAAAAATCAATATTATAATATTTTAATGTTATAAGGATTTTTTTAAAAGAGCCTATTATCATACACAAAATCCAAGCATGCAATAGTGAAGGAGCACACATGTGTATTAGAGTCACCTTTTCCACCATAAATTAGAAATGGGGTGCACACAAAACCAATAGATAGAGGATATATAACACATTTGAATGCTAATGATATTTTCATAGCCTCACTGAATTCTTCATTTTATTTTCCATCAAACATTGTTAACTCATTTTTCAAATTTATCAACCTTTTAAAATAATCCATCTAATGGGATAGAGGTAATGGTAACTAAAGAATATTGAGTTCCACTATGATGTGTATAATTAGGAACTTTGAAGTAAGATATGGAAGAAAATTGTATGCAATTTATGTGAGGAGAGGAATAATGAATAAAATGGGGCATAAGAATATATTTGGATATGTAATGAGGTGTAGAGGAATGGAATGAGATACATGGTAGGATTTATATTTGATGGAAGTGATAATATAGTCAAACAAAGGAGTGATAGGGATAATGGATTTAGGAATGATGGGAGTGGTAAGGAAAATGGGATAAAATTCATGAAGAGAGACAACTAGATGCAAATGCATGTAATTATATCACATGAACAATTTAATTATCTAAATTATCATGATATGTGGTAATAGAACATTATGTCTCTACATGATTACTATAGTTATGATATGGATTTGTATGGATTTATAAGTTTTATTTTGGAGAAGTGAATACATTATATTATTTTTGTTAACACCTTGAATTGTATTATTATTTTTAAGATCATGTATCTTGTATTTCACTCCCATACATGGTTGAGTGTTATGTCATTTTACTAGGTGATAATGAAAAATACTTAATCATTATAATTTTTTGGAAGCACCGTAGTAGGGTCCAATATATGAATATGTGGAAGTGTAATCAAATTAGAGATTAATGAGCATTGAAGCACACTATCTAATGGCTCTTTTAAATTTTTAACTTTCAAGGAGAAATTTGTTTCAAATAATAGAAATAGTATACAAAAATTGATTAACATTTTCCTTCTTGTCCTTGTAATCATTACCCTTAGAAAAATATGTTACAAACTTTCATAAATTTAGAAAGGATTTCAAGAAACACAAGGATTTTTTATCCATACTTGAATACATTTCTCACCAATATCTTAGAATCCACTATTTTGATATGTGTACAAACATCCATAAAATATATGAAACTATTGAGAAAAGTGTTGACATTTTTGTTTAAAAGTTTTTTAATAAAAATAATACAGGGTTTAAAAAATCCAAATGATTGTTAGGGAATAGAAACAAGGTTCTATTTGTTAAGAATAGGTGCCAAATTATAAAGTTTCAATTTTACCTTCATGGAGATCCATGTAGCATGAAGATGTTCAAGACATTAGGGTTTCTTGGTGGTGTTGAAGGAGTCTTCTACAGAGATTTTAGGGTCTTACCCACATTGCAAGGTAGAGCAGAGATCATAACCCACGTTGCAAACCAAAGAGGAGACATGGAGGTTGAGATTTTAAAGTAATTTTTATTTTTCCCACATTGCAAAGTAGTAAAGAGGTGCATGGCACGTTGAAGGAAGTTGTGGGATTTTAGTGACTTTTGCATGCCTTACGCATGATGCAAATTCTATGTGGTTGATTTACACGTGAGGAACTATGTATTCTATGTATTGTTGTACTTTTTAAACACTAAAAACATTTTCAAGGAGCTTGTGTGAAGTTCGGAGGTTGAAAGTTTTATTTTAAGTGTTTGAGTTTAAAGAGATTTTTGATATAGTTTAGGAGGAATCCTTTCAAAGGCATAATCTCTTCCAACAAGATAAAATGCATGTAGATGATCATTTATGAAGTCTCTATATCATTATAGATGGGTCTTGAACATTGTGGATGTTTCAAACCTCTAGTACAACTATTTTGTTAAAATGAAAGGATTAAATCTCTATTAGATATTAATTTGTAAAATCCCATGCCACAAGCCAATGATCCCTATGTTAGCAACAATCCTAGTAATTGGTTTGTTCTAAAGTTAGGGAAGTGATTTCTTCCATCTCTTGGAAAAATAGATGCAGGATAATCAAGGAAGATGACATATTGGTATCAAAGTAAGGATGAGGGACAACATCAAAGGTTACACATGACTAAATAGGAACTATTAAGTATAGGTGTGATTTTCAAGTGCAAAGATATTCTACAAAGGGGAGTCAAGTGCCAAATGATAAAGCACATGACACACTTAAAGGGATTCTAGGTTTTTCAAAAGGAAACTAAAAAAAGGTGATAGTCATCATGAAAGAAGAAGAAATTAGTTGAAGAAAATACAATCCCCAAGCAAAGATAAATGGTATTTCCCCATAACAATGAGCATCCATGGCTTCACTTACAAATTCTAAAATTTTAGAGGGTAGAATAACAATGTCTTTACAAATACACCATTAACCTTAGAGGAATCCATGATAGCCTTGTAAATATATGAAAATCCTAAAAGTGGAAGTTCATGACTAGATATAAGGAAATGATAGTCTAAAATGACAATCATAATATTGAATAGATAGAGGCAGTCTAAGAATAGTTAATGTGTTTGCTAGAGAAAGATTTGAAGGGGAAAAGTAACCATGAAATGATGAAAGTATCTTATAGATCATGTATTCCCTTTGTAGACACCTAAATTTGACCACCTTCATATGGTCATAATCCCATCATTTGTTCGTATAATCCATATATATTAATTAAATGACACATTTAATTAATATTGTCCCCTTTCCCTAAGGTTCCCAAAAGTATTTAATTAAATACTTTATACTTTACCATTTCCCCTCTAAATTAAATAAATCAATCAATTTACTTAATTTAATCAATTATCATTTTCCATTTTAAATTCATTATTTTTCTCTCCTTGTCACATCCTCCATAACCTTTTCATTACTCTAGGTTAATTTAATTAATCCTCCATTAATATGTGCATATCCTTAATTAGGATTAATGTCACATCCTCCATAACTTGCCACTTGTCTCTAATCATTATTAATTAATCTAATCACTTGATTGCACAATCCTAATCCTAATCGCTTACCTCTTTTTGACATGTCCTTAAGTCAACCTTCTTGGTACTTACATTTTTTGGGTTGACCTCT
The DNA here is from genome assembly GCA_007115665.2 of Sequoiadendron giganteum. Classification (NCBI taxonomy): domain Eukaryota; kingdom Viridiplantae; phylum Streptophyta; class Pinopsida; order Cupressales; family Cupressaceae; genus Sequoiadendron; species Sequoiadendron giganteum. The sequence continues at coordinate 84,921,950 of VCHN02000014.1, read as the reverse complement.
TCCCCATGTGAATTAAAAATTCACACTTACTCCCCATGCATTTCTCTTCCCTATGACATCTCATATGTCACATCGTACCCAAAGGAAAAAGACCCCTTTTAGGGGAATCTTGTCTTACCCTTTGGATTCTTCCAAAAAGTGAATTAAAAATTCACTTTTATTCTTCCAAGGCCTCTCCAATCTCCATGTTGACAAAAGATGACTTTCTAAAAGTCATCACTTGTCACTTTCAACCCCACTTGGGGATAAGGGATCACTTTTTATGGAAATTCTCTCTCATCCCAAGGTACTTGCAAGTACCTTGGGACCACATGGCCTCTTCCATGTCATTTGTACTCCTTGCCATCTCATCTTGTCCTTTGAACAATTCACCCACCACATGTCAAGATGTGAGGCCTTGTGAGTCATCAACTCACCACAACCCTCCATCTTGGCTATGGTGGTTCAATCTGGATCGTTGAATTCTCTAGAGAGTTCAAGTTCTCCTATAAATACCCCCTCTTCTCATTAATTGATCTAGTCATTACATACATTTTTAGCCAACTTATGCTCTCAATCCATTTAAGCCATTTTTTGCAACCTGCATAGCATCTTGTATTTTCATCTACCACCATTATCACATCCACCCAACTTCATTATCTACTCACCTACCATTATCATTGCAAGTTTACCATCCAAGGAGCACACATCAAATTGATATCAAGGGCCAACCAAAGGATCGGTTCAAGACAAGATATAATCATTTTGTTTATCTTCATCTTTCTTTATTTTGAATCCAACTAGACTAATCAGTTGAGATGTTAGGTTTTCTTGTGCTTTTCTTGCATTCTAGTTTTTTTTTTTACTTTATATTAGCACACTTTTTCACTTTCACATTTCTGACACGCTCGGTGGGACCCACATCATGGGTCTTTTTCTACTAAAATTTGTTTTAAGTTTTTTGCAGATTTTTACATAGAGGGGCGGCCTTGCCCACTATTTGGGTGGCCCTAACTTGGCAACAAAATTTTTTGTTGTTGTTTTCTCTATTTTTTTCTGATAGCTTTTGGTGTAGGTTTCATGTTTGGGCGGCCCTGACCTGACAGCAGACTTTTTTGTTGTTGTTTTTTTTGTTTTTTTCTAATAGTTTTCGGTGCAGGTTCCATGTTTGGGCAGCCCTCACCTGGAGGGGTGGCCTTGACCTGGTAGCAAACTTTTCTATTGTTGATTTCTTGTTTTTCTGGTAGTCTTTGTTGCAGGTTTTATGTTTGCGCGGCCTTGACCTAGAGGGGCAGCCCTAACCTGGCAACAGACTTTTTTGTTGTTGTTTTCTTTATTTTTCAGACAATTTTTGGTGCAAGTTTCATGTTTGGGCAACCCTGACCTGGCAATAGACTTTTTTGTTGCTATTTTCTCTATTTTTCTGACAACTTTTGGTGTAGGTTTCATGTTTGTGCGGCCCTGACCTGACAATAGACTTTTTTGTTGATATTTTCTCTATTTTTCTGATAGTTTTTGGTGCAGGTTTCATGTTTGGACGGCCCTGACCTAGAGGTGCGGCCCTAACCTGGCAGCAGACTTTTATACTGTTGTTTTCTCTATTTTTCAGACAGCTTTTTGTGTAGGTTTTCATTTTTGGGTGGCCCTGACCTGGCAGCAGACTTTTTTGTTGCTGATTTTTTAATTTTTTGACAGTTTTTGTTGCAGGTTTCATGTTTAGGCAACCTTGACCTAGAGGGGCGGCATTGACCTAGCAGCAGACTTTTTTGTTGCTGATTTTTTGTTTCTCTGACAGTTTTTGTTGTAGATTTCATGTTTGGGCGACCCTGACCTGGAGGGGTGGCCCTAACCTAGCATCAGACTATTTTTCTATTGTTTTTATCATTTTTTTGACTATTTTCCTTGCAGATTTCATGTTTGGGCGGCCATGACCTGGAAGGGCGGCCTTGTCATAGTAGCAGACTATTATGTTGTTGTTTTTCATCATTTTTTTATGACTATTTCTTGCAGGTTCACAAAGTTTGGTTGTCAAAGATAAAAAATGAAACTACTCACAATTGTTTTGCAAGTGGAAAAATCTTGTTCAATTAGTGTTATCTTTTTATTTTCTTAAAATGAGAACATAGGACTAATTAAAGGGTCAAAGAATTTGATTGTCATGTTTGAAGTGGGTTTTTGATGTATCCAATCCCCTTGTGTCATTTGACGATCCTGGGTGAAGAGAAATCGTATCTCACTTAGTCCATTTTTTATATCCCTTTTTCATTTTATTAGCAGGACCTGCTTGAGAATTTCATCACTTCAAGGGATGATTCCCACCATGTGTACCCACGGGATATATAAAGGGGGAGGTAAAAATTTTACCTCAATCCAATCACATCGTAATTGGTTGAGCGTCGAAGCTAGGGTGACACCTAGATAGATGTGAAGAGTTGGTCTGAGCTCCCACTCTCTCGTTGGTTGCTCCTGACTCACGCTTGTGACAAATTATTGTTCATGGTTTGGGCCCCATGTACTGTGTATATCAGAGATGCCATTGGGGAACTTGTTAAACCTATATAGAAGATCATGTTGGCCATACCTTAATACAAAATTTAGGCTTGTGTTGTTTGAAGTGTCTTCTTGTGAGAAACCAGTACTTGTCAGTTAGTTTTTACCATTTTACTTGTTGTTTCCATCCTTTGCCAACACTATCTTTGACTAAGTTAGGTTCAAACCAATCTATAGAGGTGGCCTTAGCCTCTAGAGGTGACCCTGACCTCTGTTCGGGCGGCCTTGTCCCCATGTTTCAATAGTTGTTTAGCCCATTCAAGTCAAAATTTGGCTAAGTCTTTCCCATTTCAGTAGCCCTGACCACTGTTTGGGTGGCCTTGATCTCTATTTTGGCAGCCCCGACCTCTATTTGGGTGGCCTTGACCTAGAGGGGTGGCCCTTACCTTTTTTTAGGTGGTCTTGACCTAAAGGGGCAACCCTAACCTCCAAAACAGTCATTTTTAGCCTCCATCGTTACCCTATCCCAGGAACCTATTTTCCCATTTTGAGTGTTATTCCCTTGTCCAGGGTACACAATTGCACATCCCGACCATTCTTTTAACCATTCTGAGTATCCATTTGCCCGTTCTGAGCATTATTTCCCTTTTGTTTGGCTCGTTTGAGTCAAAATTTGGTTATCTTTCCTATTTGGGCGGCCCTAACCATTGTTTGGGAAACCCTGACCTCTATTTGGGCAGCCTTGACCTAGAGGGGTGGCCTCAACCTAAATGAGTGGCCCTGACCTTTAAAACAACCCTTTTTAGCCTTCGTTCATTAGCCATTACCCAGTCCCGGGAACCTATTTCCTTGTTCCGAGTGTTTTTCCCTTATCCAGGGTACCCGTTTACCCCTCCCGACCATTTTTACGTCCATTCTAAATATTCATTTTCTTATTCTGACCATCGTTCCTTCTTTTCGACCAGCTGTTCACCCATTTCGGGAAGTTGTTTGCCCATTCCAAGTGGTTGTTTCCCCATTCCGAGCATCCATCAACATTTTTTGAAAGTCATCATTTCATCGACCAGACTACATAGGTGCTTCTTAGAACATCATTGGAGTCCATATCTATCATCAAATCATCCATCTCAATCATCTAGGCTTCATTTTGAAGGTTTTGATTTTTATGCCGAAACTTCCAGAGGCCATAACTTTTGGCTCAGATGTGGGTTTTGACTAAAATTATTTGAGGGGTTGTGTTATGAGGTGGCATGTGGATTCCCAATTGATTTTGAGTCAGTTGGACCTCGTTTTGACACATTTTCGGGGCCTCAAACTTTCATCTTGACCCTCAAAATCGCAATTTAGCATTTTTTCTAGTTTTTGAAAAATTATTTTCGTTAATAACTCGAAATGCATGTCTCAGATTTGGGATGTTAGTTGGAAATTCATCTTAGCTTAGTATTGGGTATTTTTTGGGAAAAATTGGACTCTCAAATGCATGCCTATGAAGTTTCCTAAAATGACAAAATTTGACATTTTTTGAAAACTACCAAATCTGGCAAAACTCTGATTGTCAACACCTTACGTCCTCTAGTTAAAACCCTTGAACTTGGTTTCAAATTAATCCTATCATATCCTTCAATCCAATCCCAATCTCAATCTGAGTTGAGCTTTAACCCCATCATCCTAATCTGAGTTTTAATCTAATCCTAAACTGAGCTTTCATCTAACTTGAATCTAAGCTTTAACACAATCCTAATCTGAGCTTACCCTGAATCTTGATTTGAGCTTTCATCCATCTTCCAGTCTCTTCTTCCTTCATACTCCAATTCATCCTATTTATCTTTCCATCATCTATTATTCCCTTCTAACCATCTATTCCCATCTTTTCAATCCATATTTGTTCCTTATGACGTCATGAATCCTTATCCCCCTCTCGCACGACCAATAATAGTAGTCAAGGGGAATCATAACTACGTTGATGATGATAATGAAAGTCTTTTTAATCATGAAGATTTTAATATGGACTCCCTTGATCCTATCATTGCTAGCAAGATTTTTCCAATCACCCCCCAAAATCCAATCACTTCTTTTAACTATCCCACCATGCCTTCATCTATATCTAATAATAGTCCTTATGCTACTCTTGACAAGGGATATCCAACATCCTCACCATCAACATATTCATCATGTCCTCCCTCTCCACCTCTATCCTATCCAACATGCACATCCTCTTATAATAACCCGTCATCCCCATACTCCTATCCTTATCATCCTCAACAATCCCAATACCTCTACCTTAATCCCACATCCCAATCTTCTCATCCTAATCTAACACTCATGCATTCCTATCATAATCCACCATCCCAATATTCCTCTTATCCTAAGACACCATCTCAATCTTCTTATCCTAATCCATCATCCATATCCTTCTATGCCAACCCACCATACATTTCTTCCTATGGTAGTCCACCACCTCAATCCTCCTCTTCTAATCCAACATCCACACCTTTCTATCACAATCCACCATCTCAATATCCCTACCTTAATCCAGCCTCCACATATTGTTTTCCTAATCTTCCATCCATGTCCTGCTATGAGAATCTACCACCCACATCTCCCCATCCTAATCCATCATCAACATCTTCCTACTATCATCCACCATCCCAATCACCCCAACTTAATCCAACATTTGCATCCCCCTATCTTAATTCATCATTTGCATCCTCTTGTATCACTCCCCCCTTCATCACATTATATCGTAATTCTCCATCTAATCCTAATCCACCAATCCCTAACCCTAATCCTCCATCTACTCCTAGTCTTCCATCCAATCCCCTCCACTCATCTAATCTTAATCCTCTATCTACTCCTAGTCCTCCATCCAATCATCCATCTCCTCCTAGTTCTACATCCACTTCCATCCCTTCATCTAATCCTAATCCACCAATCTCTAATCCTCCATCCATCCCCATCCCCTTATCTACTCCTAGCCATCCAAATCCTTCATCTATTTCCATCACCCAACCTAGTCCTATATCCCTTCCAGATGTCGTCCAAGGACTCATGACCAAAAATACATCCCCAAATCCACATCTTGATGTCGTGTAGCCATGCCCGCCCACACTATCATGCTCGATCACTAGTGAAAAGGCCCTTCTCCATTCTACACCAATCGCTCCCATTACCATTCCTAACACCATTCAAATAGTTGAGCCCGTCAAACCCATCGAATCCATTGAATCCCCTTTTTCTACTACTAGATCCACCCAATCCCTTGGAGACATCCAATCCACTCCTCCTAATCCTCATATTACTAAACTTCAATCCCATGAGCTTCATGAATCCCCATCCTTCCATCTCCAACACTTGAGTAGTTACTCCAACACTCCTCCCTCATCATGCCTCTTATACAAGTTGAGCCATGCCAATAGCTTGATCCAAAGCAGACATATCCCCTCCCCCAAGCCAAGATTCTACCATCCTGTCTACTCTATTTCAAGATCAAATCTCTCCATCAATCCCATCTCATGATTCATTTCCTCAACTGAATCTTGATCCTATCATCCCATCTACCCCATCTCAAGATCACACTAGCTCATCTGCTCCATACCAGGATCCCCTTTGCACTCAAGATCTAATCAATCCATCTCATGAGCCCTTATCACCCACTACCACCAATCCAGATCCTACCATACCACCTAATTCATCTTTGGACCCCTTATCACTTCCTCCTCAAAATCAATATGTTGATATCCCCTCGTCTCCATTGCACAATCCTCCATCACTGCTTAGCTCTACCATCCCAACGCCACTATTATATGACCTTGGTAACTTTACGCTCTTTCATGGTGGTCTTCTTGCAAGAGAAAAACAAAGTTTGTGCACCACCTTTCATCCTCCACCTGCTAACGAACTCACATCATGCTTCCAAAAGAATAAGCATCCTACCATTGATCATATGCTCGAGAACATGAACTATCAAGGAAAAGGTTTAGGCCTTCATGAGAAAGGTATTTTAGAACCCATCCAGGTCAAAGAACATCTAGGTACACACGGTCTTGGATATATCTCCCAAGAATCACACTCCAAAAGTGTTGGTACAACCTCTATACATCCTAAAATATCCTCTTCTAAAGGCACAAGAGGTACTTCCCATCATTCTACCCAAAAAAATTTCGCCATCCCCCTCCTCCATCATATTACCACAAAACAACCATCCATCTTCCTCCTTCATCCTCTAAGTCCATTTTGGGTCCTTATGTCCCTCCATCCACCATTGCTCATCCTCTACATCTATTTTGGGTCCTTATATACCTTCATCCACCATAATACATCCTCCCTATACAACTCGCATCCCTCCATAACCTATCCCTTACATGCATCACACAAATCCTAACCTCATAATCCCTAATCAGAATCAACAAAGGCACTCCTCCGTGCATGCTATCTTGCATCCTCCATCCACACACCATTGTCAAAATCATACCTCCATCATTCCATCCACGTCCTCTACACATCATCCATCTTCTCATACTTGTCTCATTGCTACTAAAAGCACATTGGATGCCAAAGTCAAAATGCATAAATCTGAACATCCACATGAATCTAAGGCTCCTCATGTGCCCTTCCATATACATGTTGATGAAAATAAAAAATCAAATCCAAAATCCAAATCAAACCAAAAGGCCACAAAGGCCCACCAAAGCAAAAATCAAAACCATGTGGATCCCAAAGAAAAAATATTTCATACCTTCAAATAAAAAATCCATAACGACATCCAAAGTTGCTAATCCACCGAACAATCACTCACACCCTCCATCTCCTAATTTTTTTTTGGGTCACTATGTCCAAAACTTCACTATCCCAATGCCTCCATTATCGCCACATTCTCCATCCATCAACCCTCCTATCATTTCACATACACCACATGTGCCAATGTTGGTCTTGAACACCTTCCTCCATCACACATCCACTCCATTTTTCCATCCATACACCTTCCATTATCCCATCCATTATCCCACCTATCTCCACCATCAAATCCCTTTGATCCATCCTCTGACATAATCCATCCATTCTAATAAGGATGTACCAACATCCAATGGTCGCTTTACACATGGGAAATTTTTACCTCATATGGAACTTGATGCTTGAGTCCTTGATCCATCCACTTTAGCATATGTCTTATAAATCCATTCATCCCTATCCTTATCCATCTCCATCCTTATTTTCATCTAACAAGTCCCAAAAATTTAGAAAAATCAAAAAATCAAAAAAGTGAAAAAAACAAATAGTAAAGAGAAAATAATTCATTTAATGGTTAAAACTTGCCAAACAAGCGCCTTGGATAAGTACCATGATGAAAACTTGGCCAACAAGCATCATGCATAAATCCCCCATCTAGTCTCTTTCCACAATTGGGGGAACATCCACCTATGCATTCTTTTCCTCCATCTCCTACATCTTCCTATCTCCCACATCCTATCCATCATATCTCATTTACCCTAGTCCCTCCATCTTCCTTGTGATCTTGACCTAGATAGGGGAAAACCTATATCCATGCTTTGGACACCTCTTGGCATATATTCCCCTCATCCAGACACTATCATCTTCCATATCCTCCCCATCTACTTTTTTTATCCATGCATACTATTGCATCAATATACCTTCATTATCCATACAATCATGCCACTATCCATATCTTGTCCTTACCCATATCCCCTATCTATGTACATCTCACTCCCTTATCCACCCATCACCCTATCCCTCTTTCCTCGTCACGCATGACACATCTAGAGTGGGGGCATCTTCTTATTTGTGATAGAGTCTTAGAGATATCATCCATCTATCCCTCCAAGTAATCATTTCTAGCTCCATCCTTCTCATCCTTATTTCTTCATCCATTTATCCATCCATCCTACAATCTCTTCCATCCTTCTAAATCCAATTCTCTCTATCCACCTATCCTAGCATCTTCCTATTTCTCAATCTTTATCAATCCATCCATTTATCTCTATTTTCCTTTGATCTCATAATCCCTTGTCATTGGTATCTAGCTATAGGCTAGCCCATGCAATCCAATGCCATTCTATCTCACTATCATCACTCCTATCTATTTCCTACATCTTTTTGATATCTTAACATTTTTGTAACTCATCTATCCATCATCTCATCCTCCCAACTCCTCTTCTAATGATCTAAATAACTATCCCATCCTTGAGCTTCACATAAACCACATCCAACATATTGACCATCCCATCTACACAGCCTATCCTCACTCATCATATCAGATCCATCCATTTATCATGGTCATCTCATCATCCCTTATCTCTTGTTTGTCGTTGTTCTTGTGTCGAACTACATTTCCCCTGCGCTTTCACGTAGGCAAGGTCGATCATTTGATCTACCCTCAGGGCTCTGTCTTTTTTCTGTCCTATCATCTCCCATCATTTTTCTTTGGCCTTGTTCTGAACTATGTTTCCCCTATGCTTTCATGTAGGAAAGGTTGATCATTTGATCTACCCCTGAGGTTTTGTCTTTTGTTTGTCTTGGCATCCTCCATCTTCTATCTTTGACCTTTTATCGAACTACGTTGCCCCTGCGCTTTCAGGTAGGCAAGGCTAAATCGTTTCATCTTCCCCTAGGGTATTTTTTGGTTTGCGTCCTTCATCAAGGTATCCATTGTCCTATTTTCACTTTTATCCATGGTATTTTATCAAACTACAAGGGCTCTACACTTTCAAGTAGCCAAGGTTGATCTTTGATCAACCCTTGAGCCCCGAGGTCTTTAGGGTTTTGTTGTCTTCTGTCTTGTCATCCTTTCATCATGTCGTCTTGTCGTGTCATCAAGTATGTCCCTGTCCTATTTGGTGCTTACAAATAAATTTCATTAGTCTCATAAGATCCATTTGGTTTTTGATATCCTACGTCTTGTCGATCAACCAACCTATCCTTCATCTTTGGTCTCAATAGGATGTATCCTTCCTAACAGACCGCATCAACCCCATCCATCATCTTGATCCTACGGCAAAGGATGTTTTGAAATTGATTACAATATTTTCATGTTTTTGGTTTTTGTTTATCATTTTAGCTCCCTATCATCACTTGTCAAGACCGCCATGATCCATCATATTATGGTGTGTTTTGACTAGTTAACATAGGGGCATATCTTGATTTTTCTTTTTTTTGGTTGTGGTTAATCAAATACCTGGCCCAACCAAGGTCTTCATGACTCTGGGGTGTTGGAATAGCTTTCTTTTTTTGTGTGTTTGTGTATGCATTAGACGCTAATCCACCTTCGTTCTACATACCATGGTATCTGGTGTCTTATGCTATATCAAAAATCAGCACTCTAAAAATGGCAACTTGCTCTTCCATTGCATTTCATCTTTACCTTCGTCCTCTTCATTCATTTTACCATCTCCCATCCCCATCCAATCCTAATCCATTTGATCTAGCACAAATTATCTAATCACATCCTTGGTCTTATTCCTAGCCTTTCTACAAGCCTTGATCCATTCATCATCATCATCATCATCAGTGGGATGTATCCTTCCCTATCCTTGTTTTGTTTTGGGATGTATCCTTCCCTCATCAACAACACTCTCATCAAGATGTATCCTTCCCTATCATTTACTTTTTCTCTCATCAGTAACACTCATCCTCATCCTCATCAAATGTATCCTTCCCTATCCTTGTGTTGTTCCCTTATCAACAACACTCCATCGACCATTAGTCCATCCTTCCTTGTAGCTTGATTGGGGCAACATCAAATTTATCTTTGAATCCATTTGTGCTTGCCTTTATCTCTTCATATCATCATCCTCTATCATTCATCACTTTGCATCATCTTTCCTATCTCCCCTCACATCATTTCATCCATTTCAAGAGCACATTTGTTTTCTCTTAAACCCACATGTCCTCTCGAGGGGGCATCATCAATCCCTAATCTTCATCTTCACTCCCATCATCTTTCCTCCTAGTCAATCCTTGAATGACTAGGGAATCTAACCATCTTCTTTTGGGTTCTATATTTTAATATTCTTTGAAATGATGCTATTTCATAACACCATCTCAAAGAGGGGCAAAATGCAGACACCTAAATTTGACCACTTTCATTTGGTCATAATCCCATCATTTATTCGTCTAATCCATCTATATTAATTAAATGACACATTTAATTAATATTCTCCCCTTTCCCTAAGGTTCCCAAAATTATTTAATTAAATACTTTATCCTTTACCATTTCTCTAAATTAAATAAATCTATCAATTTATTTAATTTAGTCAATTATCCTTTTCAATTTTTAATTCATTTTTTCTCTCTCCTTGTCACATCCTCCATAACCTTTTCATTAATCTGGGTTAATTTAATTAATCCTCCATTAAGATGTGAATATTCTTAATTAGGATTAATGTCACATCCTCCATAACTTGTCACTTGCATATAATCATCATTAATTAATCTAATCACCTAATTGCACAATCCTAATCCTAATCACTTACCCTTTTTTGACATGTCCTTAAGTCAACCTTCTTGGTACTTACCTTTTCTAGGTTGACCTCTTCCCCATGCGAATTAAAAATTCACACTTATTCCCCCCATGCATTTCTCTTCCCTATTACATCTCATGTGTCACATAGTACTCAAAGGACAAAGACCCCTTTTAGGGGAATCTTGTCTTACCCTTTGGATTCTTCAAAAAGTGAATTAAAAATTCACTTTTATTCTTCCAAGGCCTCTCCAATCCCCATGCTAACAAGGGATGACTTTCTAAAAGTCGTCACTTGTCACTATCAGCCCCACTTGGGGATTAGGGATCAATTTTTGTGGAGATTCTCTCTCATCCCAAGGTACTTGCAAGTACCTTGGGACCACATGGCCTCTTCCATGTCATTTGTACCCCTTGCCATCTCATCTTGTCCTTTGGATAGCTCACCCACCACATGTCAAGATGTGAGGCCTTGTGAGTCCTCAACTCACCACAACCCTCCATCTTGGCCATGGTGGCTCAATCTTGACCATTGAATTCTCTAGAGAATTCAACTTCTCCTATAAATACCCCCCTCTTCTCATTAATTGATCTAGTCATTATATGTATTCTTAGACAACTTATGCTCTCAATCCATTTAATCCATTTGTTGCAACCTCCATAGAATCTTCCATTTTCATCTACCACCATTATCACTTCCACCCAACTTCATTATCTACTCATCTTCCATTATCATTACAAGTCTACCATCCAAGGAGCACACATCGAAGCGATATCAAAGGCCAACCAAAGGATCGGCTCGAGTCAAGGTATAATCATTTTTTTAATCTTAATATGTATTTGTTGTGAATCCAACTATGCTAATAATTTGAGGTTTTAGGTGTTTTTGTGCTCTTCTTGCATTCTAGTTTATTTTGCACTTTAGATTAGCACAATTTTTCCCCTTCACATCCTTAATGAATGATAGTCACTGAGACAATTCAGTAAACAACAAGATGAATAGAAGCACTAGATTCAGAGGTAGAAAAGGCAAATAAGTTTGTTGAGTGGTTATTCTAAATCCAATTCAAGTTTAATGAACAAGTGCAAGGTCTCAGATGAAGAACAAAGTAAGGCATGACCAACATTGTTTAAAGAGAAGTTTTATGGATAATCCTAGAAGATAAAACTTATAAGGTATGAATCATTCACCATGTTAGAGGTATTTGAAGAGATTGTGTTCAAATTATACATACATCCTTTTATGAAACTACACTTAGTGGTCATTTTTGAATACCTATTATTATATGAAGAAGAAGAGGAAGATCTAGTGCTACCCATGCTAGATGGCTTGGTATTTTTAAACATGTAATTATTTTAGAGGATGTAATGCTACGATGGAAGAATATGGAGACTAGAGACCTATGAGAAATTACAAGGTCATGAGGAAGGCATTGCATTTCATGACAAAAAATAATAAGTCTAAATTGAAATGAGTGTCTAAGAGTCATGACACTTAGATGAGAAATTACATTCCATGAGCATATGTTTTTTCAAAGACCATAGTATAGACCCGATACATAACTCACAAACCTAAATGATAGCAATGGACTTTCCTAAAGTGAAATGGACAGTGACAATGATAAGACAAGTTACAGTGAAGAATGAGCATGATACCTACTTGTCATGACAATTTTGTCCATTGTTTTTGGATGATATTCCCTTAAGAAATGGTTCATGAGAAGTATAATATAGGGATTGTATAGGTGAATTAATTTAATTGATTTGTTCCAAGCATATACTCAAGAGAGTGGACCTAATCCAAAATTTACTATTGTCATCACAACATATGGACCTTACTAGTTGATGAATCATAGTTTAGTGTGTCATATAGTTTGTGTGACATATGCTAATCTTGCACAAATATCTTTATGTTCTTCAAGCTCTAGCCAAGGTAGTCATAATTTTTATTTCATCTACTCTAGTTGGTATAGTTATAGATTCCAAGGCAATAACTTACAAGACAAAAACATCTCAATGAGAAGGTACAATGTTCAAAATAATAAATAATAGCCATTGTGACAATATTATGATGAGGTTTCCCAAGTGTATGTGAAGGCACAAGTGGTGATGTATGAGAAATAGATATGTTTCTTTGATCATAAAATATATGGGTGGAAATGGTATGAAAATAATAATCATAGTACTATAAAAGGCAACATCTTATATATGAGAGCCTTACCATAAATATGATAGACCATAATAATAGTGAGGACAAACTTAGGATTGTTTTGATAAGCATAGTGACTATGGTAAGACCAAAAAAAATGTTTCAAATACCTATTAGTGATCATATGTTAAGGCCAATAATATTGTTGTATGCACAAGAGATCCATAGGGGTGATCATGCTAATGTCATTCATAAAGACAAGAAACACCTAAGAGATTAGTACAGTGAATATTTTAAGGGGCACTCAATTATTTTTACAGGATAGTATTCATGACAAGATCAAATCAAGGAAATGATTGTCATTATTAGGTTGTGTAATAGCCACAAGTCAAGGAACAACAACCTATAGTTGCAGGTGACATGAGACGATGAAGGAAAATCAAATGAGGTATGATAGTATTTGAAATAATTACACTATAAGAGGCAACAAAAAGGCCAGTCCATAGATCACAAGGTAAGATCACAATGCAAAGCTATTGAGAAAGACTCATGAAAGGAATTTTTGAGCACACTAAAATATTGAGAGGTGGGTGAATCAACATATACTCAAAATCAAACAATTCAATTTTTAGATTAAACATTGAATCATAGTAACTGAAAGAAGATCATAAATGAAAACATGCACCACACAAGGACACTAATATTTTTACGTGAAAAACCCAATGAAGGAAAAACCATGGTGAGAGTTAACTCACAATATATGAAGATAAGTGCTTACAAATATTACAATGTTATTTAAGGCTCACTTCCTAAAGAATTGCAGGTTAAGGCACACAGCCTTAGGGCAAGATACATGGATCTGTTGAAGAGGCTCACTCCTTGATAGCAAGATACATGAAAATCATAATGAGAACATGAACATAAACTTCTATAAAAGAAGCATCTAACATATGTTGATGTTGTAGTCCCTTTTCGCACAATTACTCCATCATACTAACCGCACACTTCATATTCAACATACTGAGCAATCTCTATTTTTCAATCAATTCACAAACGATTTTGTTCTTCTATAAAAACCCTTCGTAATAACTCAAAATACCAATTAGGTTGGCTCCAAGATGGCCTATAAAATGAAACATGTAATACAACATAGGTTCACTCCAAACATATACAAATTTTATGAAATGAAATAAGTTGTAGATCACAACACACAATATAACAAGGCCCAAAAGTATCACAACACATCCTTCAAGGTAAAATTAACTAATCAAGAATAACCACAAATGAAGGAAACCAAATTGTCAGCCCAAACAACATCAACACCACCAAAATTGTCAACCCAAACAACATCAACACCACCAAAATTGTCAATTGTTCAGCTTTACATAGCTAAGGAGAAACCAAAAATATCATGCAAACCAAGATTTGAACAATTTAAGTAATCAAAAACATCCACAACCTTCACCCAAATAATTTGATCATCATATGCTAGTACAAATGAAGAAACCCACTAGATATACATGAATAGAGCATTTTAGATTGATTGTGACATATCAACACATAAGATATTGCATTGTGGTTCACCAAGACATATAAAACACATATAGATGAGACCATAAGCCTCTATGAGCATATCCTCAAGTCCACACAAGTATATTTATTTCTCTATAGGAATGCAAAGAAATCTCGAGAACATCTGAGACACTCAACTCTATTATTCTGCAATCCAGAGAACTGTTACTTACAACTCTTTTTGTAGAAATGTTTGTGACATGAAACTCTAGGAATAAATTATTTATTGACTATAAAACTTAACTCTAGAACCACACAACCAGATCATGCAATTCGGAGAAATGTAGACCAATATATAGATACCTAGACATAGGAATACATACTATTTTATCCTTAAACAAATTCTTTCAATCATACAAGTATGAACAAAACCTCAATCTATCAAGCATCATGCTTCTATAATCTTATGCATTTGGTAGGCCTTCCTATCTAACTACTTCCAAATAGGATGATCCCAAAACCATCTCTCTCAATTCAAGCTATCTTTAAAAATATCTCATCCTCTTCAAATTCTATACAAAAACTCTATACAAACATGACCTCAATTTGACATCCATGACAATAAATATTGAGTTGACATCAATGAAAACACATATTCCCAACAATCTCCCACTTTGGCATTGATGACAACACATTTATTTACAAGTCTTCTCTCCCCCTTTGACATCAAGGGCAAAGGGAATAATAGTCTACATATGACAACCAAAGATTATGTGAGAACTCCCCCTAACTGAATGATATCTACTATCAATAATCCCCTTGAGATGGCGATACCCCCAAAACTGATGTTGTATGTCTTCAACAAAAACAAAAAGATACTACAATATTCTGCAAAACTATACAAAGAAAAAATTGTCTTATCTACACTTTTACAACTCCATTAGAAGGGAGAATGTTCTTGTAAATTACCTTGAGGTGTGTCAGAGTTGCAACTGTATGCATAAACCCTCATCCTCATCCACATATGCCTTGAGCCTTTATTTTTTTATCAACCTTTTTTGCTTCAACTAGCAACCGAGATAATGAAGCAAGTCTCAAGTTGACTAATTCCCTCAACTGACCAAACTGTTTTGTTATTTCTTCTCTTTGATCCAAAAGCAATGACAACTGCACATGAAGATTTTCTATTTCAGATCTAGTTCATCCATCCTTATCCTTCGATTGATAATATATCTTGGTCATTTTTGTGATATGTGACTCAAAGGAGTCAATGTGGTCTTTGATTCTATTGGTAGAATTTGACCATTTCAAACAAAATTGATATAAGGCAGTAAATTTATCTACACATCCATTAAACATCTTCATATTCCTTTGCAATTTTCTGTGTGCATTGGCACACTGATTAGAAGCATAAGCCATTCTTTTGTCATTTATCTTCCTTAAGGCCTCTTATTTTGCCTTTTTCTTTGTGTGATAGGAATGATCTTTAAAACAATTCATTAAAATTTTCAGCGTTTGATTCAGAGGTAAGGAAGAATCAATGTTTACCTTAGATAAACCCTCTTGAATAAGCTTCACTACATCATCAATTAATCTATTCTTCTTCACATGTTCCTATAGAATCTCCTTCCTTGCAGAAGCATGTAGAATATAACCAAGTTGTAACTTATGAAAGGGAGAAATATTTGACAAGTTAACTATTGGGGATACGTGATCGGTTTTTCATAATAGATCAGCATCTAAGACAGTAGTTCCTTAGTGATTTTCATTCAAATCATAACAAAGACACAAAACATTGTACCATAAAGTAGAAGTAGGTACATTTGATCCCCCATTGATCCTCTAAGAAAAGTAAATGCTTAATATGAAAACAGATTCAACACAAGCATAGATTCAAGAACATGAATCAGACAACATGAAAGACAAGCATGAGGACACAAATATTTACGTGGGGAAAATCCTTTCAGGTAAAAAACCCCATTATCCAAAACACTCAGCTCACTTGTATTATTCAATAACAAAAATGGTTATAATACAAACACAGAGCTATGCCCTTCAAGAGATTACATCTTGTCCATTTGGAGAAAAATATAGGCAACACAAAATAGAATCTTCACATAGTTACAATGTCCTCATGGCATACTATGTAGATTCCCTTCAGCTCCTCACAAATGACTACCACAGCCAACCTTAGGGCCAGCCCAGCCTCTTGGCCTCCACAGGTTCAAATCCTTGCAGAACTGAGAGACTAAGTGTTCACGGTAAAATACCGCTCGAACACTCGCGGCATCTCCCTCTTCGCTCATCACCTGTATCGAACTGCACACACAATTTCTTATATCGTGTGCTTACCTGTTCATCCCATCCCTACCAGCAATGGTCATCAGGATAATAAATTATCCACCTACAAACTTTCCTTTTCTGATAGCGTGCACCGCTTATTCAGCATGCATCGAGCCACGCATCAATTAATTAGTCTAAGACATGTTTGTCAACCTTGCTTTTAAAAATGCAGCTCTATCGTAATCAGGAAATAAAACTTCTAGCCAATGAGATCTCAAATAAATTGCCACGTGTCACCAAATAATTCGTTCATTGCTTCAGATAGTCGGTCAAATCTATCCAACTTGGTCAACCAATTTCTGAGCTCATCCAAGCTCTTACCGTGCAACCACCGAGCTCCTTTGACCTAGCTGCGGTACAACAGTGAGCTCACCCGAGCTCACCCTCCTCTTCCCTGAGCTATCGCTGCCCCATCTGACTCGCCTTATGGTATGGCGGTAAGGCCATCCAGGCTCACACCTTGACTCCACTGCACTACTGTGCCCCTATCTGAATCGCCTCACGGTATGGTGATGAGCTCACCCAAGCTCACCCTCAGCAATCTTACACTACCTTTGAGTCAACTATGCCTTACTGCAGTGCAACGGTATCTACTGAGAAAACTACTAGCAGTCACACCACACTACCGCGGGGGCCACAAGGCTACCCCATAGTAGCCCGTTAACTACTAGGCCGACCGCTGGCGGTCTCACAGCAGACACTGTAGTGAGAGGAAACACCACTTGTGGTATGGCGGTAGCCGCCGAGCCCACTGTTGGCAGTCTCATCACGGAAACTATGGTGAGAGGGACCACCACCTGCGGTATGGCAATAACCACCAAGCCAGGCCATTGGAAACCTTACCACTCCATCACAGTGAGTGAACTCACCACACACGGTAAGGCGGTAATCGCCAGCATAGGCTGCAGGTGGCCTTACCACACGACGCAGGCTGTAGGCGGCCTTACCGCATGGTGCAGGCTGTAGGCGGCCTTACCACGCCACCATAGTGAGTGAACTCACCATGCACGATAAGGTGGTAACTACCAGACAGACACCGTGGTACCGCCAATACCAATCTAAACCACCGTAGTAAAGTGGTAAAGGGCAGAATCGGGAAGAAAACACCTAATTCCAAGAAGAAACAATCTAGAAAGTTGAGGCATAATTTCCCAACAATATCCCACTTGCCAAAGACTTTTAGGCTTCCTCCAAAACACTCGAACAAGGACCAACACCATGCTTCCACGCTCCAACCAAGACCCCTACAACGACATCAAAAAATGTCCACCATTTCAGGAAACAGCTCCAAACACAGGAACACACCAAGGAGAAAAAGAACCAATCTCAAGAACACAAACATTTGATCCTTCATGCGACAAAGGCACAACAGCAGCAACAAAACACAACATGAACATAGAATGAGAAACCATTCTCCAGAACAAGAAACCATCAACTAGAACTGCAACTAGATAATTGACTACCCCCATCCAATTGATCAAACCCACACAGCTGAAAAACAACACCCACGGCTCGTGTTGAATCATCCAACTACCCATACCTTAGAAGTAGGAACATTAGTAAACTCATGCCATCACATATTCACCTATCAACAACAAAAAAAATTACCATCTATCAACCAATCAAAATACTAAACACGTCCAAGTACTCCCACTGCAAGGTTATTGTCCAGATGAATGCAACAAAGCACCACCACAATTGATCCAAGCATACTAAGTCCACCAAACCTGCACATAGAAAAATGTAACCATGTAGTTCCAAGGAACATCCACACTGATATGCACAACCTGCAACCACATGCTACAAGAAACATTTCTCTCAACAGTCTTCCACGATCTTCCAAAGTTCCATATCTAGGTGAAGAAAGAGGTCGCAAGAACCTTCATGTCATCACCTAAGTGACAACACATGACCACAACAAGTGACCAACAATGCTCCACATAGACATCTCACATCTAAAGTCATATGAAAATGAACATACAGGAAGAAAAGACCAAGTTAGAGAGAAACAACAAATAATAACATGTAGCATCCTCCTACATACACTTCTAAATGCCATATATGCCAAGAATACTCTTCTTCACATCCCAAAGGGAAAAGTCATAACAACACCCAATAGTTCCATGGATGTAAGCACCTCAAAGAAGATCAGACTAACCCATATATCCATCTCCTATGAGTCCTCAAAAGCACAAGGAGATACACAATGTTGTCCACATTTCATTATGAATCCTCTAGAATCTCAAAACAACTCAAGATTCATATCATGAAAGCAAGCATAACACACATTTGAAAGATATAACGGGTGAATACCTTTCAAATAAACTTTACTACTAAGCAGACCAAAAAAAAAAGAAAAGATGCTCCTCTAAGATATATAAGTCACTGTGACTTACCCAAGAGTATTCTCCTTCATGGTCTCTATTGAACTCGCATTCAACCAAGGTGTAGGATACTCGAACTTTCAACTATAAACAGCAAAATTCTTAAAAGAATTCCAACCTCACCTTATTCTCCATGCATCCATGAGCACCAGCAACCTATCATTTCATGCTAACTCCAAACTGCATTACTACACTAAACATGAAGTCCTCCAGCATTTGACCAAAGTACTCAAAACATAAAGAAATACTAGACCACTGTCAAAGCTCCAAACCAATTGAACAGGAACTTATCATGACACCATGATTTTACGCATCCCCCTTAGGAGATACCATCCTTCAAGTGAACAAGCCATGGTCTTAAGAGAAAAGAAACATGCCAAAACTCTAATGCACAAGCACGAGTATACCATGACATAAATCAAACAAACTCTAAACCAACATCACCCGTCAAGCACTACCAACATCTTAGCCAAAAACTAACAAAGTCCTCCATGGCTCCAAGATGTTGCACATCTTCAAATAGTGACCATGCAAATGCGAAAGAACTCTTTTGTAGAAACAAGATCTAAGAGTCCTCAAGAAGCATCTGCAACACCAAAGAAGATCATTCACCACCAATTGATGAATCCCAGTCACTGCTAAAGCTCCCACTAAACTGTGACAGCGAGCTTTCTAAGAATCATGACCAAAAATCTGCTGATCTAAGAACCTCTAGGTACAAATGGCAATATGTCCATTGGACAACAACGTCAAACAACACCAAGATCACCAAACCATGCAGACCACACCATCACTGTCAAAAGCTTACACAAGCCAGTGTATCTAGCTCTCCATGACATCATGATTCACATGCTTCAGGTCCCCATCACTGACTATTTAGGTACTCAAACGTTTTCCATCCTCTCATCTCAAAACAGCCACGCCAATGTACAAGTGACCACAGACAAGGTTAGCTAATAGATCTGCACCACCACAGAAGAAACCTCATGGATAATGACAGTCCACTTTCAAGTTGACTCACGACATACATGTAGGTAAAGAGAACCCACAAAAATATACAGCTCATAGATTCACTTCAATGAAAAACCTTGAAAATCTATCATCACACTAGAAACTACAAAACTAAGATAATCAAAGGGTACAACCCACGTAGACAACTTGACTCAAACACCAGATCAACAACAGATCCGATTTGCCAACCACGTCCACAACTCAAGCACCAAAGTCTAGGAAACCAACTGACACACCACAAGAATGTTGAAAGAGAAACTCATACCAACACTCCCATGCAAAGAATACATCACACCTCCTCAAACCATGTTGAGTTGCAACTATCTCATCCAGTCACACCCCAGAAGCTAGGGTCTAGAAAATAGTTGAATAGAAACTCCACACACAACAAGTTTTTCTTGACTGTGTAAAACCTACAAAACCACAGTGTTTATAAAACACCCATGCATCTCCATATTCACTGCTCATCTAAACGATTCAGGAGTCTGCACACAACCATCACTATTAACTAGAACAATGAAAAGAAACATGAAAATGCATCATAGACTTTTTAGGAAAATCTACATAAAACCTCCAGAGCCAAAGACATGAATCTGAAAACATGCGAGTGCAAGGTATAGGTAAACAAGAATAGCAGGTCCATTTCAAACAAGTTCCAAAACCACAACCATGCACAAGCATATGAGAGAGCCGGGCTATTCAAAATTTGTAAACCACCAGGATCAACTTCATAGCCTCCATGAAATCAGAGCAGCAGAGAAATAGCCTTCAGTGCTAAGTCAAAACACCCCACACAAGCACCAAAACTTCATGGCTGAAACACAAGGAACTCCATACCGCCAGGGAGCCTCTCACATAGACACCTAGTATGAAACCACACTTCACTGCAACACAACCAAAAGCACATCTCACGGCCTTTGCTTCAGGAACATTTGTTGTGAGCTAGGAGCCTCAAACCACATTGCCACAATATGGTCAACTCCAGGAAACTCCAGTGTCTTTCAAAAACTATTTGTTGAATCAAAGAAGCAACAACTTCCACTCATCGAAAGATAAAAAACTAACCAATTTCTCCAGATTTCCTCAAGCTTGCCAGGCTAAGAAATCATCACAGGAGAAATACCCATAACTTCAGTAACTAGGAGAAGGCTTTGACACCACTTGTTGGTATCATCAAGCCTCGACCTCCTTCAACTAGCTCTAATACCACTTGTTGGGGATACGAGATCGGTTCTGTCATCATAGATCAACATCTAAGATAGTAGTACCTTAGTGATTTTCATTCAAATCGCAACAAAGACACAAAAAATTATGCCATAAAGTGGAAGCAGGCATAGTTGATCCCCCATTGATCCTCTAAGAAAATTAAATTCTTAACATGAAAACAGATTCAACACAAGCATAGATTCAAGAACATGAATTAGACAACGTGAAAGAAAAACATGAGGACACAAATATTTAAGTGGGGAAAACCCTTTTGGGTAAAAAACCCCACCCTCCAAATCACTCAGCTCACTTGTATTATTCAGTAACAAAAATGGTTACAATACAAACACAGAGCTATGATCTTCAAGAGATTACATCTTGTCCATCTGGAGAAAAATATAGGAAACACAAAATAGAATCTTCACATAGTTACAATGTCCTCATGACATACTGTGTAGATTCCATTCAAATCCTCACAAATGACTATCATAGCCAACCTATCCCCTTGGCCTCCATAGTTTCACATCCTTACAGAACTAAGAGACTAAGTGTTCACGGTAAAATATTGTTCGAACACTCTCGGCCTCTCCCTCTTCGCTCATCACCTTTATCGAACTACACACGCAATTTCTTATTTTGTGTGCTTACCTATTTAGCCCATCCCTACCAGCAATGGTCATCGGGATAATAAACTATCCACCTGCAAGTTTTCCATTTCTGATAACATGTACCGCTTATTCAGCATGTATCGAGCCGCGCAAAAATTAATCGGTCTCAAACATGTCCATCAACCTTGCTTTTAAAAATGTAGCTTTATCGTAATCAAGAAATAAAACTTCTGGCCAATGAGATCTCAAATAACTTGCCACGTGTCACCAAACAATTCGTTCACTGCTTCTGACAATCAGTTAAACCTATCCAACTCGGTCAACTGAGTTCCAAGCTCATCTGAACTCTTACCGCAACCATCAAGCTCCTTTGACCCAGCTGCGGTACAGCGATGAGCTCACCCGAGCTCACCCTCATCTTCCCTGCGCTACCATTGCCCCATTTGACTCGCCTCGCAGTATGGCGGTAAGGCCATCTGGGCTCGCACCTTGACTCCACCGCACTACCGCGCCCCTATCTAAGTCACCTCACGGTATGACGGTGAGCTCGCCTAAGCCCACCCTCATCCATCTCGTGCTATCACCAAGTCAACGGTGCCTTACCACGGTGCAACAGTATCCTCCAGGCAAACCGCTAGCGGTCACATCACGGGGAGCACCAGGCCACCCTACAGTAGGGTAGTAATAGCCAGACCAACAACTGGTGGTCTCACCACGGACACTGCGATGAGAGGAACCACCACCTGTGGTATGGCGATAACCGTGGAGCCCACCATTGGCGGTCTCACCGTGGACATCATGGTGAGAGGGACCACCACTTGTGGTATGGCGATAATTTTTGAGCTAGGTCATTGGCATCCTTACTGTGCCACCATGGTGAGTGAACTCATCGCACACGGTAAGGTGGTAACCACCAGCGCAGGTTGCAGGTGGCCTTACCTTGCCACTGCGGTGAGTGAACTCACCGCACACGGTAAGGCGATAACTACCAACGTAGGTTGCAGGCAGTCTTACCACGCACGGTAAGGTGGTAACCACCAGACAAACACCACGGTATATACAACACCAAGCTAGACCACCACGGTAAAGCTGTAAAGGGAAGAATCAAGAAGAAAACACCTAAGTACAAGAAGAAACAAGCCAAAAAGTTGAGGCATAATTTCCCAACATTAACTTGACCCTCATGAGTAGGAATTTTTAATAGTTGGGGTGTCACCGCTGGTTAAAACTACATCTATAAAGTCAATATGTCCTTAAAGGACTCTAATGATGAAGAAACCTGCCTTATATCCATAGAAACATTTTTCTTCTCAACTATTTTCACTACAATATCTCAAACTTTCTCAAGATTATCTTCTTTATTCTACTCATCATTCTCCTTCTCCTTTTCATCTTTTTTCTCTTCTTCTTTTTCCATCTCCATACCATAGAATTCTCACATTTTATGCACACTAGAGACACTTTTTCCTTCTTTCATTTTGGAGGGTCCTTGTACTTCTTACTAACCAGATATATTTTTCTCATTTGTATTTTTTAGAGGATGCATATTTTTTAGTTTCTTATTCATTTAGAGGCACTTGTGCATTTATTTAAACATTAGTATCATGCATTTCCTGTGTATTCACTTCACTTTGAATTTCATCAATGATTTTCTTTGAGGAGTCTTTGTTTTCACTTTGGATCTTCTTTTTAATGTCTTCATTCATGCTCATCATAATATCTATCTTCTTTTGGTGCGAAGCTCCTTGGCTTGTCTCTGGATAATATTTTATTTTTCTTCCTGAGAGAAAGAGATCCCATCCTTATCAATTTCTTGTTGGCTCAGTTCTTCATCAACCTTGATTTCTTCTTCTCTTCTCTACCCCAAAGCCTCAGCAAGGCTATCTGTAGCTTTGTCAACAATTTCATTGAAAGGAATGTTTTTCTTCAACATATATTCAATGATAACCTTCTCAATAGTTTTCTTGTCTTCTAGAGGGATATCCAAATGCATTTCCATTATATCATTTAGCAACCCATACTTAACAATTCTATTAAGAATGGTATCAAAATCAAGAGGATCATGATTTATCAGAGGGGGTTTCTCAACACCCTCTTTTTCTATATTCTTTCCTTTCTTTTTCTGCAAGGATATTTCTTCTTCTTCTCCTTGTCTTGTTATCTTCTCTCTTTGCCTCAAAATTAAGGATTGTGCTTCTTCTTCATCATCATCTCCTTCATCTTCCACATTCATAGGACTAATCTTTTCCCTTTTTTCCTTTTGCTTAGATCTCAAGATTTCTCCCTTTTTGTAGTCTTAGTTTCAATCGAAGTCCTCCTTCTTCTAGGAGGTCTTTGAGCAAGTCCAGAAGGTTTAGGAGAACTATAATTGGTAGATACAAACCTACTTGAGCTTCTAGGAGCATGAGTTGTGAAAGAGGTGGTTTTCGATTTTTCTACATCGCCCTCAAGAGTGCCAAACACCTTTTCCAATTCTAACAACATCTTCCCCAAATTCATCATCTTCTCCATCTTTCTTCTACCTTCTTCTAGATTACCTTGTTGGTTATCTCATAGTACATTCTAATCCTCTCAACAATGGGATCCATAGGTTTGTTGATAAAAAATTCAGTATATGCAATCCAGTCAGGTCTAGAGGCCTCATAGGGAAACTTTATTATCCATGAAGTTATTGGTTCAACTGCCTCCATATAAAAATTATCTTTATCCACTATAAAGGTGATATCATTTGTATCTCTCTAAACCTTTTGAGGTTATCCTATCCCTCTTTTGCATTTCATTATGTTTTGAAGAATCCCCAAAACATTGTGTCACATTGTTTGTTATCTGGAAAACTACACATGTGGTCCCTAATCTGATGTGTAATAGGAATATCCCTTCTCATGACCAAATTTTTCAAACTATACATTTCCTTCATGAAATAAAACATAAGAAAAATAAATAGAGTGTCATATCAAAAATTATAGCATGAATCCTTGGTTCTTTGCAAATTCTCCAACAACTGCTACTGCAAAATCTCACAAATGATGTAATCCTTTCCTTCCTTTACCATATGATGAGAAGTGTAGATGATGGTGGCGATATCAAACCCCTCCCTATTTGTGTAATAAACTTTGTATGCAATACCCATCATGGCATACCAAACCCCTAGGTCAGAGATGTCATCCACAGAGTTTTTTTGTCAAATTTTTCTCTTGTAAGATTCGTAGCCTCTTCGTTCTTCATGACCTTTAGTATCGACACAGGTTCGATAGAGCACAACTCAATCACAACCTTGATAGAATCTATTATGATTAGATGGGGTTGATCAAGCCAAAATATATCTTCATGAATCTAGATCAAGGGAATTCTAGCCAATTCATCTTCATAGAAAAATTTTGGGAAACCCTTCCACGTGTCTAAACATTTTGCCTCTACATTTGCATACTTCAGCTTAAGCAAAAAATCATCACCCAAGAGATTATTGCTTTAAAAATCTTCCAACTTTAGATGATTATACTCATTTAGTTGTGAGTGAATGTATATGCAAACATCTTTAGAATGAAGCGCCTTGATTGGAATGTGAGAAAATGCTCCATCCTTGTCGGTTGCAGTAGATATGTATGGATGTTTCTTAAATTTTGGCCTTGGCTTCTCAACAACATCAATAACTATTGGTGTAGACATGATAACACTTTTTTAATACTAGGGTTTTACACGCAAACCATATAAATACTTGTGAATACTATCATTAGTGTTTGCACACAATTCACTAAAAACCTTCTTCACTTATTGAGCTCTTGAACACAATTGGCATTATTTGAATGAGATCAAATTTGATTAAATAGGAACTAAATAATCTTGATACTTGCCCTAGTCATTCTTCATTAAATGCATTTTTTTTAGATAGGTAGATTTTTCATTGCTGATATCACAGAGATCCATGATCATTCAACAATATTCCACAGAGAATCTATTTGCTCCAAAATCCTAAGAAAATTTTATAATATCACTAGCCATACATATCCAAGTCACTATTAACTATTATGCTGAAGACTTCAAAATTATAATGGTTTGAAAATATTTTCAATATAAACTCCCCCTAGGACAATAATTTCTTCTATTTATCGAAGGATCCATCTACACGAGGTAGAGATACAAATTCATTATTTAATTCACTTTGTTCCTTCTTCTTCCATATCTTATTCATTTCCTTCTTTTGTTGATTAGTGTCAATCTTCTTTTGAGGAGTACAAGGTATTACATTCTTTCCCTTTCTGAGGAGTACAAGGTATTACATTCTTTCCCTTTCAGAACCTTGCAATGTGTTCTAATTTATTGCATTTGCAGCAAGTGATACTAGGTTAAGGAGCATAGTTACTTTTTTTTACATTAGATCTACAATCAGCAACCTTATGACCAAATTTTTTGCATGTGTAGAAATAACCATAGAAAGATTGAGAAGTCATGTCATTATTCTTATTCATGAAACTATTCCACATAATTAAATTACTTTTATATTCATTAGCCCTATGTCCAAACTTATTGCAAGAATAACATTGATCATGAAATGATTGAGCTTTCATAGCATTGTTCCTTGGAGGCCTAAATGAATTTTGACTCATCTTTCTTCTACATTCAACGACTTTGTGCCCAAAAATTATTGCAAGAGAAACAATTACCTTGAAAATATCAATTGAATCTGGTAGGAGCATGATGTCTTGTGAGTGGAGGACCTTTGAATCTTCTTTTTTCTGGACAGGAATTAATCCACCTTCTTTCTTTCTATACTGATCCTTTTTTCCTTTTTAGAGGGATTATTTTTAGAATATTCAATGTAGCCTTTCTCCTCCTTTGGTTCAGAGTTTCCTTCTACTTTGAAGTTATCATATAATTTGGTAGATGCACTGGTTATATGACTTTTCTCTTTTTTTAAACCAAGTCCATATTTTTATTTTAATGGATTTTTGAGAGTTAATCAACTCATCAAGAATGTTAGAACCTCCTCTCAGTTTTAAACCCTTGTCAATTTATTCTTTTACTTTTTCTAGTTCTTTTCTTAGAGTGACAATCTCTTCCTCAAGTTTTGAACATTCAGTGGCTTTATCATTAAACTTGGTATTCAAAAACTTTCCAATCCTCTTGCCTTCTTCAGCCTTAACTTTCAAATCAAAGATCAAAACTTTTTCCTCCTCGAATTTAATTTCACATCCATTACCTCCTATTTGGGCTTTCAATTCATCATTTTTTTATTTTGATTTTCTAGCTTGTGCCTTCAATTTGACAATTGTCTCCTTTAATTTTCCAAGTATGCACTCATATTTTAGATTTATTATTCTTGCTTCATCCATATCTTCAAGAGCAGACTAGATTTCTCCTTCAAAATATATTTCACAATCATCTATATTGGTGTCCCAACCTTTAGGTTCCATTGACTAGATCTAGTTCTAGAAAAAAACTATCATTGATCATTGCTTCAGATCCCATGTGTTCAAGAGTAGGATCTACCTCATCTATTAGACTTCTCAAAGGTACTTGGCTCTGATACCAATTGTTACACATCAAAATGTTGAGAGGGGGGGTGAATCAACATATACTAAAACTTAAATAATTTCATTTGTAGATTAAACATTGAATCACATTAACTAAAAGAAGAGTAGAAAAGAAAAAATACACCACACAAGGACACCCAAATTTTTACGTGGAAAACCTAATAAGGGAAAAAACACGGTGAGTGTTAACTCACAATATATGAAGCTCACTATTTACAAAAATTACAATGTCATTTAAGGCTCATTGCCTAAATACTTGTAGGATAAGGCACACAACCTTATGGAAAGATACAAGGACCTATTGAAGAGGCTCACTGCCTGATATTAAGATACATAAAAAATATATAATGAGAACATGAACATGAACTGCTATAAAAGAAGCATCTAACCTATGTTGATGTCGCAATCCCTTTTTTGCACAATTACTCCATCATACTAATCGCACACTTCATATTCAACATACTACACAATCTCTATTTTTTAATCAATTCACAAATGATTTTATTCTTCTATAAATTTACCCTCCACAATAACTTAAAACACCAATTAGGTCGGCTCCAAGATGACCTATAAAATGAAACATGTGATACTACATACGTCTACTCAAAATGTATACATTATTAAATAAGTTGTGGATCACAACACACGATATAACAAGGCCCAAAAGCATCACAACACATCCTTCAAGGAAAATTTAACTAATCAGGAACAACCACAAATGAAGGAAACCAAACTGTCAGCCCAAACAACATCAACACCACCAAAATTACCAATTGTTCAACTTTGCACAACTGGGGAGAAACCAAAAACATTATGTGGACCAAGATGTGAACAATGTAAGTAATGAAAAACATCCTTACAACCTTCTCCATAAGAATTTGATCATCATATATGTTGGTGCAAATGAGGAAACCCACTGGATATATAAGAACAGAGCATTCCAGACTAATTGTGGCACATCAATACATAAGATATTACACTGTGATTCACCAAAACATCTGAAACACATATGGATGAACCCATGCACCTCTCTAAACATATCCTCAAGTCCACACAACTATATCTATTACTCTAGAGGAATGTAAATCAATCCAAAGAACATCTGAGACACTTATCTCTATTATTTTTCAATCTGAAGAACTGTTACTTCTAACTCCTTTTGTAGAAATTTTTATGACATAAAACTATAGGAATAACTTATTTGTTAACTAACAAAATTAACTCTGGAACTACCCAACTTGATCATGCAATGTAGAGGAATATGGACCAATTTATAAATACCTAGACATAGGAGGACATACTATTTAATCCTTAAACGACTTCTCTCAATCATACAAGTATGAATGAATCCTCAATCTATCAATCATTATGCTTCTATCATCTAATGCATCTGGTAGGCCTTCCGGACTGACTTGTTCCAAACAAGTTCATCACAAAACCATCTCTCTCAAGTGAAGCTATCTCTAAACATTTCTCAGCCTCTTCAACTTCTATACAAAAACTCTATGCAAACATGACCTCAAGTTGACATCAATGACAACACATATTGCCAACAAGAATGTCACTATGTATGATAGTGAGTAAAAGGATGAGAAGAGATACAATGGAAGTTGAAATAAAGAATTATAAGTCATGATCATGACATGAAAATGGGATATTTAAGGTAATCTTAAGTGTAAATATGAGTTTCTTCAAAGTATATAACTTTTCATTATTGTTGAAAGGGACATATCTCAAACTAAAGAAGAGTACAATGATGATATATGATAGTGAACTATGAACAAGATAACAGTCAAGTCAAAGAATCAAGACTCATGAAAAATCCTATGTTGAGATATCCATGAGTAAATAGAGAAGGTTACATAGAGGGGCAATCTATATAGAGAACCAAAAGGACATGCTAATCAAAATGAAGACTCGTGTGCTATAGATAAACTAAGAAGCTTCATTAATTGCATGGATTCACTATGAAAAGGGTAGTTTTAGGGTCGTGTGGAAATAGTGTATGCATCGGTATAGAAGGGAGCAATGTATTATCAAGAGTGAAGGTGGCAGTGTTAGTCATGTATTAATAAACTCCAAATAACAAAAGGGAAATTTTGAAGATTAGCCTCATCCAACAAGGAAAGTGGCAGACAAAATCTAGTAGTAGATGTTCATCTTAACCTATATGTACATTTCTACCTTCCGAGGATGATAACATTCCAAAACCAAGGGAAAGACAACCTAGAAGAGAATTCTAATTCAAAAGGAATAGGAGTCAGATGGTGACATGACAATTAGAATAAGAGTACATGTAAATCACCACATTAGATAATCATCTTTAGGTGCCTGACAAGAATCAATAAAGGACATTTTCAAGTCAAAAGAGACCATTCATAGAAGACTTTTTTACCTTATATTTATGATTATAATGACCTATGTAGGTGAGAATATGAGGAGAAGAGGTCTTAATGAGATAGCACAAGTGTTGATTTCATATTCCTATATGATCTCCTACACCCTTTAAAGCAGTTGACTATTTTCAAACTCTTGCAAGCCCTAAAAGCTTGGAGATGGAGGTTGCACCAATTAAAAGAGAATTTTTGGCTAATTATGAGTAGTTCCAAATACTTAGGAGCATTAATGAGCAATTTGAGGGAATATAGGGGCATGTTTAGATATCTAGGGGATATTTGAATCAATCTGAAGTCTTTGCAAGCACCTAAGAGCTCATGGTACGTGCCCAAGAGAAGGAGACTTCGACCCAACAATAAGAAGACAATTGTCACTCTATTATTCAAGTATGTTCTAGCTTTTGAGAAGGCTTTTCTAGACTAAAAGGCACTTCTAGTTTCATTTTTAAGGCAGTTCTTGCGCTTCTGGCTATTGCATTACTACTTGGAAAAAGTTATTTCTGGTCATTTTATGTATTGTAACCCAAAAAAATAGCCTTGAGATTGAAAAATTATTGTAATACTTCACTTTTAAAGCATCTTCAGTCAAAACAAGTCACCTTTCAAACTAGATGTTACATTGTAAGGCATCTTTATCAATAGAAAGTGAGTTTTCACCTTCATTGTACTAGATATTATGGTGTGTTGAATAATCTTATGCAATTGTCCTATGTTTTTATATTAAAACCTCTAAATCATGCATGATTAAACACCTACAAAACCTGAAACTTCTTCTTTATGTGTTGGTTACTAGTTAGAAAACACCTAGATTAGTTGATTCAATTATGAAAAGAACTCATTTTCCTCCTAAACCAACTGAGATAGGTCACATTTTAACAAATAACTATGAACATAAGGTAGAACAACAGGGTTGTGTGATAAAATTATTTTCATTGAGCATTGTATGCAAAGACTCTAGATTTTTAGTCTTCAATCTTTCTAGTGCATCACGATCCATAATTTCTAGGTTCAAACTTTGTTGTCCATCTATGCTTTTTCCATGGCAAAATTAGTTACATTAGATTAGTAAAATTTCAAATTAGGTGAAACATCACAGGAAGCAGCCCTCTTTAGAGGTTGATCTCCATCAACTAAGCCCACACTCTAGGAGATCATCCTATGTTTCATGAGGCGGCTGAGTGATTTTATCAGCTCAACAAGGGTGCACACTTCCATGACAACAATACGAATTATTGACAATAGGATTAATTAATCCTTTGATACATATAATTTACAATTCTAAATCATGTGAGGGACGATGTAATCTAGAACACAAGGATTAAAATTATTTGACATAACAATTTATGCATTCATTGGATTCTTGAGCACACTCAAATAAGTTAAAAATGGTCATTTTAAGGCCCATTTTAAAATTGTATTGCTTAAGAAATTCCTTGGTCAAAATAGAAATTTAATATATAGATCCACAAGTTAACATTAAAAAATATTCAAATTATAATATTTTAATGTTATAGGGCATTTTCTAAAAGAGCCTATTATCATACACAAAATCTAAGGATGCAGTAGTGAAGGAACACACGTGTACTAGAGTCACCTTTTCCATCACAAATTAGAAATGGGGTGCACGCAAAATCAAGAGATAGAGGATATATAACACATTTGAATGTTAATGATGTTTTTTTAGCTTCATTGAATTCTTCATTTCCTTTTGCCCCAAACATTGTAAACTCATTTTTCAAATTTATCAACCTTTTAAACAAATGCATCTAGGGGTATAGAGGGAATAGTAACTAAAAAATATTGAGTTCCACTATGTTGTGTATAATTAGGAGCTTTGAGGTAATCCATGGAAGATATTTGGATGCAACTAATGTGAGGAGAGGAACAATAGATAAAATGGTGCATAGGAATATATTTGGATATGTAATGAGGTGTAGAGGTATGGAATGAGGTACATGGTAGGATTAGGATGTGGTGAAAGTAATAATATAATCAAACAAAAGAGTGATAGGAATAATGGATTTCAAAATGATGGAAGTGGTAAGGATAATGGGATAAAATTCATGAAGAGGGACAACTAGATGTGAAAAATGATATGTAAGATGTGGTTATGGTAGGGATAGTAAAATTAATAGGTGGGCCATATTGGGGATTAGAATTATGATATGGGAGAAGGGTAAGGGATGGCTTAGTCGTGGATAGAAGAAGGGTGATGTATACACCTAAAATTGGTCCGGAGCATCCGATTAATTAAATACGAATTATTTGATTAATTATCCTAATTTCCTCTACTGTTTGAATAAATAGAAATATTTATTTATATAGTTCACATTTAATAGTCATCTTAATTAAATAAACAAAATTAAATACTTTGTTCAATTTAATTATCAAATCCCTATTTCAATCTATCACATCCATCTTAAATTAATTAAATAAAGACAAAACAGTTTATTAATTAATTGCCATATTCTTCTGTATAATTTAATAAACAACTATCATATAGTTTGTTTTATTAAATTATTTATCTTTCTTTTACTAATTTAAATAAATCAAAATATTTGAATTAGAGCATAAGGAATATTCCAATCTACATTTCCTCAAAAATGAATTAGATATCTTATGTCTAATTTATGTCAAAATCCTGTCAAAATTAATTGATTGAAACTTCACGAGAAGTTTTGGAGACAAATTGGAGACAAATTTGGAATTTGATCTCTCAATCCTCCTCCATCAATTCTTTCCTCTTCTCTTGCTTGGTGTTTTCATGGATAGAGAAAATCTCCATCTTTCTCTCAATCTCCTCCATCTCTCACTATTCAATTCTCCAGATTGAATCTAAGCCTTTCAAAGCTTTCCCTATGCATTTCTACAGTCAGGAATTCTATAAATACAACCTCATTCAACCAAGAAAAGGATCCAGATAATCAAGCTTTTGCACTCTTACTCTGCAGGAATTCAAACATCAAGCATCAAGCATCAAGCAATCAAGTTTTCAACCATGGCTGCCTCTTGTAGTTGTAATTATCTGTTTCACATCAATATCATGCTAGTTTAATTATTTAGTATTGCATTAGCATTATCTTGTTCTTTGAATTGTCATTTTAACAGTCTTATTTGCTTAAACAATCTGAGAACAATTTAGATTTAATAAATCTTTGGAGATAGAGAGCAATATGACGCTTTCAATTGATTACTATTTTGAATTAGTTCAATTAGTTCAATTAGTTTAATCTTTGATATAATGTCGTATTAAGAAGTGTTTTAATCTTATTCACATATTCACACTTACAGGTGATATATGAACCAGTGAAAGAGATAGGGGAAAAAACTTTAGCACTAGTGGATTTTGAGATCTCTAACCCAAATATTTTATTGATGAACAAATTATGGATAATATCTCCTAACTTTGTATGATTTTTTGTGTTAGCTAAGCTAGAAAACTCTTGTGTTGAAACATTTGTTGGGCCACATGTTCACCATGATCATATTCATCATTTTCACTCTCAATTGTAACAATATCAATTAAATTGTGTAGGCATCATTAGAGATGGCATTCTCAATAGATTAAACCATATGAGGATTCAAATAAGCACTCCTTTGTGAGGGAGATAAAAAGGGGACACATTTTGGCATAAAAATAACTTCTCAAACTATAAAGGTAAAAAATAAACAAGGTTAATCTAAGAGATTATCAAAATTAGAAAATCAAATAATAATAAGATTTCTTTTTTTGGAAATAAGAACCCTAAAGGCCAATTAAAGGTGGGTAGGTAGGTAAAATATAATATATATCCACAAATATAAAACCCTAAATAAATCTATAACTATGATATACAAGAGAGAAAGGAACAAAAACCTAACAAGATATGAAACTATGATGAAAATAGTACAAAATTATAGATCTAAAAT
The DNA here is from genome assembly GCA_007115665.2 of Sequoiadendron giganteum. Classification (NCBI taxonomy): domain Eukaryota; kingdom Viridiplantae; phylum Streptophyta; class Pinopsida; order Cupressales; family Cupressaceae; genus Sequoiadendron; species Sequoiadendron giganteum. The sequence continues at coordinate 84,887,959 of VCHN02000014.1, read as the reverse complement.
AGACTAATCAAGGAAAAACTCTAGGAGGACTCTAGGTCATGTAAATAATATTAGGTTCATCAATAAACGTAATAAAATTTAAATTAACTACATTTGTGAATCAATCCAATCCAAGTGAATAAATGTTTGATCAATAATCACACAAGCAACCTTGATTAGATTCAAAACTAGGTTGATAAATATAACAATAAATGTAATAATTAAATTAGAGGAATTAGTACTTAGCTCTAGGAACAATAATGAAGGTTTTATGTTGAAGTCATTCTATAATCATTTGGTAAGCTATAGTAATTTACAGCTCTCAAACTAATGAATGTCTCAAATTTTGAGCAAGAATATAAAATTTAAGGGTCAATCCTAAGTTTCATGGGCCCAATCTTGATCACTACATATTTTATCCCTAACACACATAAACTTGCTTGCTTTAGTATTTAATATATTATATATAATTCATTATGAAGATGATGGTGTTTATAAACAACTCGAGGGAATACCAAACTCCACATGAGATAAGGATCTCTTATGACCCTCGCTCGAAGTGAGGTCATCCTCAAGCTTGTGCTTCAATAGGGGATGTGGAATCCCCATAGAAGAAGCAAGAGCGAAAGAAGACAGAGATAGTCACAAAGGACACCACCTTTGTATGAAGCATTTCCACGAGCTGCAAAAAAGGAGGAATTTTGGCAAGAGAGGTAAGAAAGGGAGGCTCCATTGAATGAGTGATGAAGACATGCACCCTTTTGGGGTGAGGTTCATCAGGGTCCATCAATGAAGCTGGAAGAAGAACAAAGGCGATGGGAATTGAAGTGGAAGAAAGAGTAGGAGCAAATGTAGAAACAATAGGCTCCTCCCTACTTGTCTGCAAAGCCGCGTGCTCCTTGGCCAAAGCCTTTCGCCGGCACTTACATTCACACACAAGACGGTTACGTCAACAATGGGCACTAGAAGGCATGACCTGAGAAAGGTTGAGGGCTCCTGCTCTACTATAGGAGGAACCTCCACAACTATTGTCAGTGGAAGGGGAGACTCCTTAAGAGGAGAAATAGACACAGAAGTAGAAATAGGGACCGACACCTCGACGTTGAGTCTCTTTCCTTTCTCTGCCCTAGGGGCGGGTGGAGGAATAGGCAGAGGCTACAAAGGTTGAGATGTTGGAACAAGACCACGGGAAGACTTCCCCTTGCCATACAAGGTGAGTCGGAGCACCGTGGGTAGAACAAGAAGCTGGAAGGCCTAGGGCTTTGACTTCTACAACATGGGCGCCTTTCCCTTTCCTATGGTGGGCATAGGAGCAGGAACAAAGGATGTCGCGAAGGGCTGAGAAGAAGTAGGTGAAGAAGACAAAATAGAGGAACTAGAAGGGGAAGGCTTGAGGGAAAGAGCAAGCTTGTCCTTCCCCTTTGTAGGGGCGGAAGATGAAGCCTACTACTATGCACACAAATAAGCCTTCAAAGACACATCATAGGGCGACAGAGGAAAACCACCTTTTAGCATCGAGCCCCTAGTCTTATACCTGAAATAAGCCCAATACAAGAGATCTCCCCAAGGAGGGCAGGGTCTAACTGGGACGAGCCAAAAATGGTCAAGGGAGAAGCCCCCACGCACTACCAGTGGCTTGTATCTAGTGTCTTGGACAACGTGAACAACACCCTCGTGGGGATACTTCAAACATTTGTAGATTACGAAAGCAACTGCATTCATAGAAGCCAGCCACAAAATGCTCAACCTTGCTCTGAATAAGTCTAAATCTAGGATCACAACAAATGGAACATCTAGAGAATTAGGACCAACTGAAATCGACAAAGACATAGAGCCCATAGGGGTGATAGAAACCCTGCCATGAGTACGGAGGGTGGCCTACGACTCATCATACTTCTCCTTATGCAAATTGTTAATAAACAAGGCCTCCATGATAACATTCACTCGACTCGACGGATCAACCATATTAGCAGTCACTATGTTACCATTGATCTGGGTGGGAACATACAACGAAGAGGGCTCCTTGTTCAAGGGCAGATTGTGTTAAGTGAATGTAAATCAAGAACAATACTCTCATGGTCTATAGGAGGAATATGAGTGGATGAGACCACATTCACATATTTGGATGAGGCAGAATCAAAAGCAAAAGAAAAAGAAGTGACCAAGTTTACATAGTGTGACGAGAATAGATCTATGTATATCTATAGTTGGCTATTAGGCTTGGCTACAGATTTATTAGAATTATGCTTCCTACCATTGAGGTGGATGGTCCCATCATCAATGCGGTCCTAAATCATGTGTTGCAGGTGGATGCATCTTTCAATATCATGTCCAACAACTTGATGTAATTGATAGAACTTTTGAGTCATACGATTCATGATACAACTCGAACAACGATCAAATCTCAAGTAATGTTATTACTTTAACTTTTAATAGTTTTTGCAAGACATTAGTGTATAATTTGGATAATTTAGTAAATATTTCATTGCATCGTATAATGTTTTTATTTGAAGGAACAGAGACGATGTTAGCCATGGCCTTGTTCTTACTCGAGACCAACACAACTAACCCACCATCCTAGTGGGAGCATGAGGACGAATCCCCATATTGAACAACCACTTGGTGGTATTCTCTCAAAACAGCACACAGATGTGTGAAAGAAGGATATTTCATCAAAATAGACTTCTTAGAGATCACTCTTTATAAATGTCATGTTATCCCTCATTATATTGCTATTATACACTTTAATTTAATTAAGCTTATACATTAAAAATGGAGTGACACATGAAACTTTGTTGAACACAATAAAATTAGAAATTGAAAAGATTTGTTGAATTGTTCATGTACAAATTACCAAAAGGACTAATCATAGGTTCTCTCCATTGAAATACCAATAATGTGCATTATGCCAAAGGAGATGAGCAACTTTAGGTGATTAGAAGTGCATTTTCAGATGACAAGATGGAAGAATGTCATTGCAAATAAGCCAAACACGAGTTTTTTAAAATTTTAAAAAAACACACAAAGATCCACATATGCTTAGGGGAGACAGCCCGGCAACTATCCATGTTCAATAGTTGCTCATCAATACATGAAAATTAAAAATTCCACATCCAATCAATCAAATCCCACTTGTGCATATGTAGCTAACCATTTTTTTTAATTAGTGTTGTGTAACTTTTTTGGTGGCCACAACACACGATTATTATGACATATGTGCATAGATATTGGTTGACACCTTTATTAGACGAACATGTATTAGAGGAGTTGTGCAACTTCTTTGGTGATTGTAGTGTACAATTATTGGAGCATCTATGCGTAGGCATCAAACAACACCTCCAAATGACCATTTTTGGACCTTTGTGTTCATATACACTCTTCTCGTGATAATTGTAACTATCCAAAAACTGAAACAATAGCCTTAAGCTCTTAAATCACATTCAGAATCCCAAAAAGACATTGTAAAAAAATCCATATACCATTTAGAATTTTTGAATGCATGAAATTAGAGTGGATGACTATTGGATCCTCTCCTCTATAGTGTAAAACATGTCCAAGCATCGACGGAAAGAAACCCATAAAAACTGTCGGAGCAGATACCATTTAATATTTTCTAGGGGCAAAGTCGACACAATACATCCAAAGGAACTCGAATATTGGGGGTTCTGCCAAAAAAATTATTACATTGCTTGTAATACGAACAATGGGTGCTCAATGCACCGCTCATTTGACTTAAAATGTTTGTAACCCTTAAGTAAATACCTCGCGGAGTTTATTAAAAATCAAAACTTTACATGATGGTTCCATTCAATTACTTACCAAAGCTTATCTTGAATATTTTTTTAATGGGTTTTACAAGCGGCAACTTAGAGGCAAACTGCGCCTCTAAAATTCCTGACAACCAGCAGCCGGAAAAGAGTTTGCTCCTGGTTTAGATTGAGTACAACTACACTTGATAACATATTGCATATTTAATTAACAAACAAATATTGTGGCATAAGATGCACCTAAAGCTGAATTAACAAATATAAGTTTTTTCAAACTAAAGTGTCCTGTTATATTTGAATTGCATTGAAGCACCCTGGATATAGAAATCCATCGAACTTGTTACCTGTGGTATCGCAATTCTGGCAGTGCTTGAGAATCCCTGGATTTGAAGACCCTTGGAACTTATAGCCTAAAATATAGCAGAAAAAGAATGAAAGCTACTATAGAAGTGCGTGCAAGCATCATAATAAACAAAGAAAGGTAACCTGGAATTTGTTGTCCGTGTATAAATACCAAAGCATACTTCAAATACATAATAGGAACCAACCCCCGTAGCTCCAAAAAATTCAACTATTTGACGAGTATTAGTAGATCCAGGAATGCCAACTTGCTGCCAACTATTTGACGAGTATTAGTAGATCCATGCCAACTTGCTGCCCAGCCATTTGACGAGTTAACTTTGGCGCGACGATGTAATTTGATTACCTGTGTGTTTTTGAGCCGGTGTTCACTCATAGCTCAAAACACAAACACGCTCAAACTCAACTTTTTTTCCAATTCATCCATTGAGGAAAGCAGCAATAGGTCTGCAAAGTTTTTTATTTAAAAGCTTCCGAATGGCGACAATTCATGCAGCTCTTTCATTTAAAACTATGTATATTAAATTTGCATCATGCAACAAATAATTTCACTGCAAATCTTGTGATCTTAACACACCTAAGCTATAATAAAATTTTCATGGATAGATTCATCTTTAACAGTTTGTAACATCCAGCTTAAAACAGATAGAAAATGGGTCAAGTCCACTATTATGCATCTCGAAACATAACAAAAAGTTCACAACTAGATTTTTTTCAATTATTAGTCATCTTGCTGTTATAACGCCAATAGATACGTTCATGGAAAAGACAATAGGGCTGCAAAGTCTTCATTTAAAAGTTTGTAAATGCTGATAAATATCCTCAACTTTCTAATAAATTCTTATAATAATTCGTGATTCTTTCCTTCCCAGTTTGATTCATTAAATTTAAAAAATTACATCATGCAACAGATCTTGAAACGGCAAAACATGTGAGCTTTACATACACTACCGGCATCCAGACCACAATACATCATTTTCATGGATAAATTTAACTCAGCAAGATGTACTGTCCAAGTGATAACGGATGGAAAATGGGTCAAGTCTTCACAACTTGCCTTTTAATGCTCAATTCTTAGAAATAATCTCTTCTGAAGCTTGTCTGCAGTCTTTTTGTTCGGATGGATCAAAAATCTAGTCAGCAATCACACAGCATAACACCCATTAATTTAACCACCCAATCGTGTTCTGCTCTTATATTCAAACCCAACATATGTATCAAAAAATTCAACTTTTCTGAACAAATTTGAAATCAATTTGCAGGGTGAAACTATAGCAGTTTTGGTTGAGCTCACTGATTACTCACAATGCTGGTTTGGTAAAAAAAATCTATAAAGAATCCTCTCATGGTCTTCTATGTAAATGTCTCTGGAAGTTTAGACTTTTTCTACGCCAATGCCATCCTCCAGTGATGTTGGCCTAACATTTTGCAGATTACCAAAGCATGATATGCTTTAACAACAACAGTAAATGGTGTTAAAATGATTACTGCAAATGACATGATACATACCGTTTTATTATTAGATTTTTCTTTCAACTCCCTGCCAGGGATACCCTTCTTATCCATGGTACCTGGGATATGCTAGGCTAGTATAAGCTCTAGATAAGCCATGTCATCATGTATGCAAAAAAATAATAGGATCAATGACTAACATTGACTAATCAAAAGAGCATTTTGATTCAATTATCGTACTTCATGGTTGAAACATCAAAACCAGGCATTTCAAATTGGGAAGCAAACTTCTCTACACTAGCCTTTAACTCAATAATCTCCTTGTTGTTCACAAGACCCTTGAGAAAATCCTTCTGCAATTTTCCATGTTCTCTGAGAACAGTGCAATCCTTCTGCAATTTGCTATGTTCTCTCAGAACAGTACTTGCTATCTGTGCAGCCTTGAAAAGAAATTCTGCAATGGTCTCAAAGTCTTCCTCCACACAACCTCTTGAAGTCATTGCTGGTGTTCCTGTCAACTCAAACACAAGCAGTGAAAACAGTAAAATACATGAAGTTTAACCCATCTAAAATAGGTGAGCACTTACCACAATATGCAAAAATTTAATCTATTTAAAATACAGCTAATGTTAAAAAATAATCGGTCTATTTACAACCAGTCTTAATGGAGAATGAAGGAGAGCTCTAGTGTGGAAGATGAATAGTCATCCTCCATCTTTCTTCTCCTTGTTTTTTCACTCTGATTTGTACTAGTGTTTTCTCAGTCCCCTTTGTGATTATTTGTCTTGCTTTTGTTCTAATTTAGGGGCTTTTGTTTGTTGTTTGGCATCCTTTTTATTGAGTTTTAGCATTAAAAAAAAAATTGGATTGTGCTTTTGCCTGCCTTTGTTCAAAGGCTGTGGGTTTGGGGTGTACTAAGACTTGTTTCTTGACATTTACACTCCTACAAGGGGTTCAATCATGCAATTTTGGAGGTGGTCATATGCAAAGGCCCTTGGCTTGATGGAGGTGAGTAGTGATGGGCCAAAGTTGAGTATTGGAAATAGTTCATTGTCATTCACTGAAGTTCTGGTTTCAAAAGAGGAGCTGTCAAGAGAGGAGCTGAGTTTTTCGTTTGAGCTAATGGAGGGACCTCACTAGCATAGAAGCAAGCGGATGGTGTGCAAGGTGAGCAAACCTCTGTATTATCCTTGATACCTAACAATGAAATGATTGCCGTCCTTCATAAAAAGGACTCAAGATTAAAATCTGTGGGAAAATGTTTTTGTTTGTTTCACACTTGAGTCTTTGCCTGCAACAATTTGTGTAGGGTTAAAAATTGGGTCTACATGAAGCATTTTGTTGTACGATTCAGAAAGGATCTTTCTTTGTTTGCCCAAAGAGTAACAGTATGCAAAACAAAATAATATCTAAAAAGATTTTGGAATATTGGAAGATATCTCTATTCAGAGTTTTTGCTTGGGATCCCATTACTAAACCTGAGAATGTTATTCTAAAATCTTCTCCTAACTAGATTGAAATTTGTGATATCCAAGTTTAAGGTTCTTGTTTCCTCAAGTTCTTCAAAGTCTTTGAGTGAAGTTTTTAAGATGGGAGATACAAGACCTCCCTTCTGCATATGAATGCAAGGTTATTGATTTCCTTAAAGCCTAATATTTCTTCTGTAAAATTAATAGATTGGGAGATTTAATGTTTGTTTCTTCTGTACGAAAAATGGCCATCTGAAAATGGGCTATCTTCTTTTCAAGAACTCTAAAGGAAAGATTATTGTGGGGGATAATGATGTTCACATCAATAGCAGTAATATGAATATAGATGGTGGTTCAAATATTGGTGAGGAATCTAGAGAATTATCTCCTCATAACATTATGAAAAATCAAGATTACATTATTATTCAAGCTAGTTCTATTTAGCAGGATAATGTTGATATGTGTCCCATTGAATTAAAGCCTCCTTCACATATTGCTGATTTGAATGATAATGATAAAAGAATTCTTCTTTGTCAGAAAAAATCTGATTGACTTCTTGTTAAGTCTAATAAAGCCAAGCCTCCCATAGAAAGCATTGATAAGGGATCTGGAGAAAAAGTTCTTGAGTTGATTCTGAAGGGGGCAAAAAATACCTGTAAACAGCAGAAAACTATTTCTCATGTTGATGGTTTAGGAGTGGATGGTGTTGTTGCAAGCGGGGCCAATGGGCGTGTTTTGTCTAGTGATGAAGGCAAGCTTGGTTATTTTAGTAGTAGAATGAAGAGAAATGCACTATCCTCCAATTTTTAAAAAAATGAGTAAAGGAGGAATTAACTTTCTAGTCAGTAAGTTGGTTTCCTTTCCTTTTTCCTTGTTTTGATGAAAATACTAAGTTGGAATGTAAGAGAGCTTGAAGCTCAAGCTCATAATAGAAAGTATTTGTTAAAGCCTTGTGTAAGTCTAAGCCAAAATTAGATTGCAATCTCTTGCAAGAGATAAAGTTTGTTGGTTTTTATTTGGAGTGTGCTTGCAAAGTTACTTAGCATAATGCAATTGTTTTTCACTCAAAATGTGAAACATTTTGCAGAATGATGAGCATTTCGTTCAGGGATGCTTTTGCACAAGTTTGTATAAACAGTAAATTGTCTGGTTCCTTTCATTTGCAAAAGTCAATTATGGTAGAGCTTTGTTTCACATGCCTCCAAAGATGCAAAAATCTTGCTGCCTTGCCCATTTTGCTGCAATCGCCTTGTGCTTTATTCTGCCATTTATAATTGATTTGAGAGAGTGTAAGTGGGTTATCTATTGCTCTATAAGTCCTGTTAGTGGGTCATATTTTCCCCCTACGAAAAATTGCAAAAGTTGCTTGAGTGTGCTCTCCTGCCTTAACCATGTTTCATGCTTCTAAGTTGCCAAAATTGCTAAGAGTTTCATGTTCCTATTGCTTTAAGAATGTTTCATAGTGTCTATCGGCAGTTTGGGGTGGTTTTGGAACCTTTGTCAGCTCCAATTGGCAGGTTCCTAACCATGTTCAAATAGCCAACAAAGTCTGTATTGCCACTTTGTAAAAGGTTTCGAACTTGGGCAGCATCCTCAAAAGGGTTTTCATAGTATTTGTCGATGCCTGACATTTGTTTCAAAATCAAGGGGAGATTGCCAATGAAGTCTTGTGTTGTGTTCTTCAGCTCTTTTTAAAGGGTTACGAAACCTTTGTCGAGGCCCAACATGCTTTGCAGAAAAAAGTTACTAAAGCGAGAAAATATAAGAGTATTGCATCAACCATGATTATTTAAAGAGCCAAGTTCTTGAAATTTTCATAATCTGAGAGAGTTATTTTATTTATACAATCTGAAGATAATTTTCACTGGAATGAATTTGGATCTTTCAAAATTAAAACATCAATCTAAAAACCATAAGTGCATTTTGACTATATATTATATGCTTGTACCATGAAAACGAACATCAGTCTTTGCACTCTTTTAGTATATTTGTGTGCAACTACATGACCTTAATACTCCAAATAATATTGCATAGCATGCAAATATAAACTGAATGAAAGCAAATTTTACTTAAAGCATAAGTATAGCAGAAACAAGAGTTATTTACCAATGCGCACGCCCCCAGGAGAAATAGCACCACTGTCACCAAAAACAGCATTTTTATTTACTGTTATATGACACATTTCACAGACCTTCTCATAACGATTCCCTGCAAGATAACAAGAATCCATGTATCATTACTTATGAAATAGCCTAACAAGACAATTGATGTATAAGATGAACTTAAATTGGGTATAAAGCATACTCCAAAGTCCATATTTCCTAAGTTAGGCTATCTTTTAAGTTTTGATTATAGGCCCAAGCTAGCAAATAATTATGTATAAAGCATATACTCCATATATCCTTTTTCAGTACATTGGACTTCCAATTTTTCATACACTGTACTTCAGACTTTACCTACTATTTCTTTTCCCACAAAAGTACATTTTAAATAGGCATGATAAGAAATGTAAAGCAAAACAACTGAGAGTTATTTATTAAAAAAAGAGAGAAGAATCTACAATCTGTGATGATTATTTATAACAACAAATACGTGAAAGAAAAATTAATTTAGTACTTAAAAGGAAAAAGGAATATTCTAGCTAATGGAGGCAACAAAACAGTTAAGTGGAATATTTCCCCCAGTGTCCAAAAAACCTGCGATTACTCACAGGACTCGTGAGTTTTCGTGTGTCCAAATCAATGGCAAGTAACTCGCCCTATTACTCAGTACTGCATTTTCTGTAAAATTCGCAGTGATTTTTTCCCAGAAACTCACAAAAATCTGCAGTTTTTCATGGAAAAATTGGCCACAAATTTGCCTAATCAAATATAAAATCCAAAAAGTGAAAAACATTAGCATTTTTAAATAGATTTGACATTTTTCCACGACGAGACAGAGATTTTTCTGCGACTAGAGTTTGGCAGGATGCATGCAATAGGAAGAAATCTGAGCTTTCTTTCCTCACAACTCGCATGCACATGTAACAGTAAAATGAATGCATCAAATATATGTAAAAATAACAAAGAAATTACAAGTACTCCAAATGACATCAAATTGTTGACCATGGGAGGGGAGAGGCTTCTCAGCGAACCTGGGAAGACAGGATAATAAACATGTTTTTTAATTCCAGAAAGAGAACCATATAACAGACTTGGATAATCTGATTAGCATTGTATTTGCTAGGTTCATTACCTATAAACCATCTCATGTCTATGCACTGGATCTACAAAATTAAGTTCGCTGACATGTGATTGTCCATTTTGAGTAATATATTGTCCATTTTCTGTACTATCTTTTCCTTACATCTTGATCGGGTTTGATTTATTGGTAGTGTTGGAACACGTTTGTTGTTGTGCCAAAAGATCGACCTATTAATGCCCGATACAAACGCCAGAGATAAATGGATCCACGGGAGGCGGTTAGTCCATGTCACGAATCTGACGGGAGACATTGGCGATTGGTCCAACAATCCCCCCTCAGCGACAACCAAGGGGATTCGACCAACGACCTGGCTTTCATACCATTTGTTGGAACACATTTGTCATTGCACCAAAAGATTGACCTGTTGAAGCCCGATACAAACGCCAGAGAAGTGGATCCACGGGAGGCGGTTAGCCCATTTCCTGAATCCGAAGGGAGACGCTGGCAATTAGTCCAACAAGTAGTATTGTACACATACACCTCAATGGTCTGATCCACCTAAATACCTTATCAATAGGAATAAGAATGATATATTATATTTTGTGGAGGCTCTTGTATCACACAGTATACTTTTGTATCTAGCAGCTTGACCATTCTTAGGTGGTCACAGTTTTAAAATTGGAGACAGTTTTATGACATGCTCTAAGAATATAAATAGTATATTGGTGCCTCAAAAAATAATTAAATAGATCTTCTGATCATATATGACTTTTAGTTCTCTGGACTCAATAGTTGAGATCTATTATTATTTTATATTCTTTTACGTCAACTCGGTGAGAGGTACCATAATTATTCTCAAGTATTTTACACCTCTTTCACCAATTTATAGTTATGTGGGATTTGTAAGAGTTACTCCATGGCATCAGAAGGCTTTATAAGACAAAGTAGTTTTTTTGGATGCCCAAACATGGACCAAGGAAGACTGACTATATAATCGTGGTATTGGTAATGGAATATCTGCAATGTCCTGGCTCTCCAGTTCAGGTGCGAATTCAGTTTTCACCTTTGGAACTTATATTGATTATGTCCATAATTATTCAATGGGAAATATCAAATAATTCTATTGAAGAATAAAATTATTATCAAATACCAATTAAATTGGTTCTATTGTGTTTCTTCCATTAGAGATTCAATGCTTGTCACAGTGAAAGCACTTTGCTTCTCACAACCACTTCATCCAAATATTTGGATAATAAAATGGGATTTTCCAGCATGTTTGAAAACTAAGAAATCTCCAAACTCTATGCTATGGTCAGATACAAAGCTTTTCCAGCCATGTTCAATAGTCATAAGTTCACCACCCTTTTGGGTTGTATTGTATATTATATTATATTATAAGGCATAAATTCATAACTCATCAATATTGCACCTAGGGAAACTACCAATCTGTCCTTTAGCAATGAAGTTGGTCAATTCTTTTTTAATTCCTATAATCCTTTTCGTAAAGAGTTTACTAATTTTTTATATTGTCCTCTTTTGCTAGGTTTCATTTGTATTTTTTTCTTTAAATATGGTTTCTGCAAACAGAATAATCGGTGGCAAACCAAGGGATCTTTGCTGGACTGGAAACATGGGACACCAGATGTAGTGCGAGGAGACATTACTTGTATCCAATACACTAAGTCTATGAACAATGCCATAACTCAACTCAAATATCGCCTTGTACCCTTGCCGAGATGTTACACCATATATAGTAACTACTCTAGAGGCTGAAAGGGAGGCGAAAGCACTCGTTGCAGCATATGAGCAAAGAAAAACAGATAAAAAGAGAACAGCAGAGGCAAAGGCAGCCCCAATCCCAGACTTCGGTTCTATAGGGTCACAAGGAGATGTGGGGACCTGTTCTATCATTGGGCCACAAATAAGAGGATTGGGAACTGTGGACAGCCATACTTATAATTTTTTTGTTCCCTGTTACACTTCTGGTGCGCAATCTTCATTGCAAGGTACTGCATGGAATAGAGAATTGCAACATCGGGCAAAGTTGGGCATGTATGAAATTTTGGTGCTACAATAATATTTTGTTCACATGTTTCTAGTCCTTATAGGAAAATATTGGTTAATGCATTGACCCTAGCAAATAAGGTGTTCAAGGCCCCAAGTTGTTATGAGTTGAGTGGGTTATTATTGCAGGATAAGGTCCAAAACACATGCCAACTTGTAGAAGAACAAAGGAAAATTTGGGAAAAAAAAGATTGCACCATTATATCTGATGGGTGGACAAATGGCAAAAATAGGACACTAATCAACTTTTTAGTGGCTTCAGAGGGAAAGCTCGTAATTTTAAAATCGGTTGATGCATCCAATTCCCAACATTATTTTGAAGCCCTTGTGTTGCCCATTGTCTTGACTTGCTCCTTGAGGATTTAGAGAAACTAAGTTGGGTGAAGAATGTGGTTGAAGATGGAAGGAATATCACAAAATACATCTGCAACCACACATGGGTTCTCAATCTTATGAGAGAGTACATTGATGGTAAGGATCTCATGCAATTAGGAGTCACGCACTTTGCTACTAATTTCATCACCTTGCAAAGCATATTGGCTACATTGCCCAACCTTAAGTGCATGTTTGTGAGTGAAAGATGGTTGGAGAGTCCTTATTGTAAGAGAGTTGAAACACAGAAGGTCGTGAAGACCATTTTTTACAATAGATTTGTAAAAGTCACAAAGGAGATCACCAATGTAAGTTTTCAAACTTTAATTGATGATTTATATTTTTATTTTATAGTATTACAATTTGCCGATTTTGTTAAATTTTTATATTTAGATATCAGAACCATTGGTTAAGATTTTACAATTTATAGATGGGGATCAAAACCCCATGGGGTATCTATATGAGGCCATGGGTAAAGCCAAAGAGGCGATTCAACATTTGTATGGGTCAAACAAAACCAAATATGAACCCATATGGCACATAATTGATCAAAGGTGGAACCAACAACTCAACCAACATATGCATGTTGTTACCTACTATTTGAACCCAAGTTTTATTTCTCCCCTACTTTCAAAACAGATCCGAAGGTTCTTGTTGGCCTCAACACATGTATTGAGAGATTGGTTGATGATGATAACCTTCGAAACCTCATTACTTGATGAAATGCAAACTTATAAGAAGGTTGAAAGGCCATTGTTTTCTTCAAATTTGTGCATTTGTAGGAGACACTCTGCAACCAAGTAAAACAAAGCATGTGTTTAATTTCACTTTACTATTTATTTTTTATTGTTAAGTTTATTAAAATCTTTACTAAGTTATAAATGGCAATTGTTATCCTTGCAGATTTATGGTGGGAAGATTATGGTGCCACAATGTCTAATCTTCAAAATCTTGCCATCCAAATTTTATCTCAACCTTGTAGTGCTTCAAATTGTGAGCACAACTACAATGTTGTTGAGGCCATTCACACAAAGAAGCATAATAGGTTGACTCAAAAGTGTTTGAATGACCTTGTCTACATGCGGTACAACCTTCGGTTGCATGAAAAGAAGGTGCAAGGGAAGAGTTCAATGAAGCACTTGACCTTGATGGCATTGATCCATATGTAGATTGTATTGCTGAGCCTGATGATGTTGATGTGTATCCACTATAAATTGATGATGAGTTAGCTGATTTTGCGATGGAGGCAGCTGAATGGGAAGCGAAAGTGGCAGCATATGAGGAGGCAAAAGGCAAAATTGGCCAGCCATTAGAGGCAGATCCTTCACATGCACAACTTGATCCTATCACTATGGATGAAGCACCTGTTGAGGCTCCTATTGAGGATATTACAGTTGTACCATCTACTTCACCAACACCCATACAATGGCAACAAACTTTTTTGAGCTCCAATCATCGACGGAATTTATGATTTATAATTTTCATTGATACCAGAACTTGAAATTCATATGTATTCAAAGATTGAACTTGTTTTTTGGTCTATAATATGTATCACACTCAAATTTTGATTTTATATATGATGGAAACCAATAATATGTTCTACAAATTCAGTATATGTGTGTTTTTGAATAATATTTCAAAAAATTATATATTTTCAAATATTCAACTAAGTTAATGATTCACCACTCCCTGCCTCCGGATACGATACGATTCGTACCGGATTCGAAATTCGGGTTTGATTTGGGTCAAATTCGGACAGGATTTGGAATTTTGATTGTGGATTCACTGAGGATTCGTCCAAGATACGCCCAAGCGAATCCAACGCGAATCCAACGAAAAAAATGCGTTTTTTCCTTTTTTTTTAATCAAAAGTTGACTTCTAAACTAAGTTACCGGTTTGGTTTTGGGTTTATGTTCGGGTTCGAGAACCCAGTTTGGGGTTGGGTTCGTTTTGGGTTCGATAATACAAAAACATATAAAAATCAGAAATATATACATATTTGCAGCAGTAATTAAGTTCAGAATACACCACCATATTAATAGTCAAATAACATAGCAAAAATACACCACCACTTTAATACTCAAATGTCATGATATAGATTCATTTGGCATATTTTATTGCTTCCTATTCAAACATAGGATTTGACGAGAAGTATGTATCCAAATTTTGGATCTAAGAACGTGTTATGCATTTGTTTGAGCTGTCAAAAGTAGGTATGCACAACTTGCCTAACCTTCATTGTAAGTCCTAGCTGTGGGTTCCTCTCTCTAACTTGGGTCTGTTTCTTAGCTGCAATTGGCAAAAATTTGTAAGAGACATTGTTCTCATGAGATTATTCCTAAGAAATCTATACTCATTTAGGTAGTCCAAATAGCTCTGCCCTACATTCTTCTGTCCCTATGAGCATCTAGGTCTTCTGCTCCGTCCAAAATTTAGGCATCAGGGGTCTAGTTACTGATCCTATTATTTTTCTGGTATTATTATTATTGCTGTTGTTTGCAGAGTTAATTGCATCATTGTTCATATTTTTAACATTTGTGTCAATAACTTGGTCAACTGTTGCTGTCCCTGTATAAGTGCATTTAGTTGCTGCTCTATATTAATGTCCTCATGTAAATTTCTTTTGTCTTTGTTTGCCATAATTTCTTCTACTTCCAAATCTACAAATGGAAATCCTTCTGTATTACTACTATTTTCCAAACATTGAAATTGTGGCCTTTTGAGTTCTATCTGATAGCACTTGTTTATTCTATCACTTGGATGCATATGGAGTGTATTTTTGCATCAATCTCTTAGAGACCCAACAGGCTGGTAGGAAAACTAGCTTAGATACCAGTATAATATCCCTAACTGATGTTTTTGTATTTTTGACAAATGTTTGACAAAATGCTTATGAGCTAAATAAATGCAAGAAATTGATTTACTTTGGTCTAACCACAGTTCATGCAGCTATAAAAAAAATATTAATGGTATTCAATTGAAACTCATCTCAACACAGCTACACACGAAGATAACACATATCTATTTCATGTGTTAAAGGCAAATATTAGGGTTAGAGGGAATAAAATAGTCTTTAAAAGTCAACAAACAGTCAAAAAAATAATTAAAAAATGCAAAAAGGCATTGGAAAAGTCCACCTAGGCGAGAATTCTGCCTGGGTTTGAACCAGGTTCGAAGAAACCGAACCCTGGTCGGACCCACAGTCAGGGTTCCGAACCCTGGCCAAACCCACAGTCATTTTTTCGAACCCACAGCGAATTTGGTCGAACCGGACCCGAATTTCGAACCCGTATCGAACCCGAGCTTCCCAGGGGCGAACCCGAAAACTTAGCAGTTCTAAATAATAAAAAAATCATTCCTACCCTGATCTTTGCCTCCAAACACATCTAATGATGCTGCTTTTTTTGATGACCCATATGATTCAGATTGATCAATGATAAATAATGACTGATTGTAAACACTTGACATTTTTATGTTTGAACTTTAATTTATAATTTTATATCATGACATTCGACTTTCAAGTATCACTAATATTTTAATATTTGACTATGAAAGTGGTGATGTATTTTTGCTATGTTATTAGACTATTAATATGGTGGTGTATTCTGAGCTTAATTACTGCTGCAAATATGTATATATTTCTGATTTTTATATGTTTTTTGTATTGCCATACCCGAATCCAAAAACGAATCGGTAACTTAGATATTCGATAAATTTGCCAAGTTTTTCCCCCAGTTTTTGCCAGGTTCTGAGTTTTTATAAATTCAGGGCCTGCCAAGTTATTGTCCAGTCCGAGTTTTTCAACTATGATTTCCCCCATATACAAGTTAGGCATTAATACCGATTATATCCATTGTCACTAGAAACTGGTCAATAAAACAAAAGAGAAAAACTAAACATAAGCATAACAAATAAAGGAATGTATAACGGACAAAATAGTGAAAAAAATTCAAAAACAGATTTAGGAATTAATAACGATTGTATCCATTTTCTCTAGAGACTGGTCTATAAAACAAAAGAGAAAAATTAAACCTAAGAGTAAAGAATAAAAGGGATGTGCAAGGGGAAAAACAGTGAAATAACTTTTTAAAAGCAAAACTATTAGGAAACATTTATAAAATTTAGAAATGAACTAATTCACATTCTGAAAATACATTTCCTTCCAGAAAAATGTACCCTAATGTCCAAGTCATTCAGCAATGACATCCATGAAGCATCAAATAGTGTTTCCTAAAGAACATTTGCATGTAGCAAATGGTTGCTAGTCGTGGGATGTAGAAGTGAAGCTAAAATATAAATTCTGCTCGTCTGAATTCCTCCAAACAGGCCCAAGACACAGTGTGTGAAGCTATATATCCAACATAGAGCACTTCTCTTAAATCCTCCACCAATTAAATGCTCAAATTTATCAATTAATATTTTGTCCCTCTCAATATTAAAGCTTATATGCATCGTTAAATTACATAAATTTAGTTCTGAATAATCCTCAGAAATGAGCACCAATAAAATGAAGAATGACAAGCAGAAATCTCATCTCATGATGGAAAAGGTGAGAAAGAATACCAGTCAATCCCAGAGGCCTCAAATCCCACAATAATAAATGATTGTCTGTTCCTCCTGTGACCAATTTGCAGTTTCTTTTCAGTAAAGCAGATGCCAATGCCTGTGCATTTCTCTTAACCTGCTGCATATATGCTGAATAATCAGGTGTGGCTACTTGCTTGAATGCAACAGCCAAAGCAGCAATGTGATTGTTATGGGGTCCACCCTGCAGTGATGGGAAAACTGCAAAATTTATCCTTTCCTCAAAGTCATAATGCCCGCTGTCATCTGCTTGATGAAGACATGGGCCTCGCTTCCGTGGTTTAGGTCCTTTACGATAGAAGATTATTCCACCCCTTGGACCCCTAAGGCTCTTGTGAGTTGTCGATGTGACAATGTCACAATAATCAAATGGACTCAAACATTCCTGTGCAAAATAACACAATTCCAGTTTCCAAAGTTCAATCGAGAGAAATATCACACAACTTTAATTCTGGCTATATTTCTCAGGAAAAGACTAATGAGTAACAATGAATCAAATATGATATGTATGTCAATATAAAATAAAGAGTAAAATTTCAACACTGCTCTTGTCGAGAGACTTTTGTGGATAGCATAAACAGCAATCTCATAAAATTTGTTGTTACATTTTCTGTTGCAAAAGATGAAAATCAAAGAGCTTAAAATTTTGATACGTCAATGCTTCAGCATTTTGGGTATCTGCAAGGTGGTGTACATATTGCTTCATATACAATTATTACACCCAACTGGATTCTGGAAAACAAGTAACTTCCTTAACAAAGTCTGCACTGGTGGAACAACTCTATGGATGCCAATGAATGCAAGAAAGTGTGACAGAAAATTATTTGTAAACAGCAGCCTACTTGGCAAGTCCCCTGTTTAAATCTAAGGTTTCAGGTCCACATCATCAAATATGATGCCACCTCAGCACACTTTTTATTGAGATGTCCAAAAATACCCCAAAAAAGATTAGGTTTATTGTTGTGTATTATATTATCATAGTTGTGCATGAAGTCATGTTTTATTGGTGCACTAATGTGGCATCAGTGTGCTGATGTGACATCACATGGTTTGTTGCTTTTTTTTTTTAATGAGCACATCACATTCAATTATAGGCAGTAACGGTCAATGTTAACAGACTTGAAGTCACAACTAATAGTGTCAATACTTTGATAATGTCAGGCTTTAAATCTACGAATACTATCAAAATTATTGGAATGCACTCAAGTATTGTGTCCTTTCCCCTACTGAATAAGGCTGAAATTCTACTTGTCAGGCCATTACATGCCAATGTTCAGACTGATGTGGGAAATGAAAGTCCCATTGGAATTGAATTCGGAATATGCAATACAGGTAGAAGCTCTGACTGGAAAAGCAGAATTTGACTATTCTATGCTCTAGGGAACATCCTGCAAACTTCAGCTCCCTGAGAAGATACAGGCTAGAATTCCCTGTTGGCTCTCGGGCACTAGGAAATGTAAAATGTGTGCAGGAGAGCTGTAACTTTGGATAGAATCAGGCTGAGATGCTTCCTCTGAAACTATATTTATAAAAATTTGGAATTTATCCAGTCCAATTCCCAATTAACTTAAGCATTTGCAAACCCATTGCATGTTATTCACCAAAACATAAGCATACAGAGTCCTTACCTTAGCTGCAATAAGGCCGCTGATATGAGCCATATCACACATAAGAGTAGCCCCACACTTATCAGCAATTTGTCGAAATCGTGCATAGTCCCATTCTCTTGGATAGGAGCTCCCACCACAAATTAAGATCTTTGGACGAAAATCAAGTGCTTTCTCCTCCAACTTCTCATAGTCAATATAACCTGTCTGCGGATTAACCTTGTAAGGAAAACTCTCAAAGAAGATGGAAGACGCTGAGACTTTTTTGCCACTAGATGTATAATATCCATGGCTTAAATGGCCTCCAGATGGAGAGTCAAGACCCATAATCCGATCCTTCGGTAGCAAAAGGGCAGTATAAACAGCAAAGTTTGCAGAAGTACATGAATAAGGTTGAACATTCACGCCCCATTTTTCAGGTTCCAGATGAAATGCTGTCAGAGCTCTCTGGCAGCACATGGACTCAATCTGATCAATATATTCATTACCTCCATAGTAACGTGCACCCGGCAACCCCTCCGAGTACTTATTAGTTAAATGACTCCCCAGAGCTTCTATGACAGCCTGGCAAACAAAATTTTCAGATGCAATGAGTTCAATGCCCTTCCACTGCCTATGTTTCTCCTTTTCCATGATGTCCCACAAATCAGGATCTGCTGCGGACAGGGGCTGGTTTCCCCATGCTCTGACTGCAGCTCTCCGTGTCTCCAATTCAGAACATGAGGAACTGGGTTCATGAAAGGCACTGGCATGGGGAGACAATTGAAAATTTTGCAGAGGGGAAGAAGCATTACAAGTATTCGGATTTGATGACCTTTGTACTTGTAGTCCCTGTAAGCAGGGGACTGGCTTGTGAATGGGGCTTTGAGGAGAAGGTTGTGAATGAGACTCTGATGAGTGAGGGGGGGTCATATTCATACTCACACTGCTTGTATGCATGTTCATCGGGATATTCTGGCCATACTGACGACCATTTTGATTCACTTGATTGGAATTGTTACTATGATGAGGGCTCCTCGGGGGAGTGCCTGAGCGCATAGAAGGCGAGGAAGATCCATATGGATGTCTGGCTTGTTGCTGCGGAATTACAGGTGAATCCTCATCATCCCTCCTCCTTTTCATTCTGAAAGGGCCTAGAGGACTACATTCACGTTTTGGTACCATGCCTATCACGTGCATGGTATTGTTGCTGTTGTTGCTGCTAGTGATTTCAGAGTGACCCATTAATTGCAACGAAGGACCATCGTGTGGCATTTGTAGAAGTGTATTGAGATTGCTATTGCTACTTTCAGATTGGACTGAACCATGGTGCCGTGAATTTTGGTCCATGAAAGAGATGCCATTAACGCACCCATTGCCCATGCTCAATTCAAGTGAATTTGACATGGAAACTGGCATCGGCGTGGGCACAGAAGGTGGATCGGCACTCCCATGAATGGGGAAAAAACTAAGGGATAAATTGGGCTTCGTATCTGTAGAATCCATGTCTTCTGAGAAACCCATTCAATTAACCTAAAAAAAAGGGCACTTACTTGAAGTTCCGAGCTTTCTGAAAAAATGGTTTTTAGGTTTTCAATATTTTCATTACTGTCAGTTCCTTGCTTTTATAAAACATGCCTTCTAAGATTTCCTCGTAATCTTTTTGTGGGTATCATGAATAGCCCTGATTAGTAAAAAGTGCTTGAGGACATAGGGTTTGAGTACTTTTCAGTATCATCTGTCCGAAGCAAAGCAGACAGTGGTCAAATTCTTAATTCCCTTCAAAATGCACAAGGGATTCTACGGTTTCGAAAAAAAAAACTGAAGTTCCACAATTACCTCTGATTCGTCATAAAAAACGAAATGGGCACTGCTTTGTTCGACAACAAGGACAACAGGAGCGACACCCGAAACAGTGATTATGCAATTTACAGTCCGCAATGCGATCTGACGGCTTTGCTCTGCCCATAAATACCCTCCCTGCTGGACTTGAACCCCCGCTTCAGAAATTGAAAATCAATAAGCCTCACTGACAAAAGATTTAAGAAGATACAATAAGCATAGCTTGAGAAAATATAGTGAAATTCGTAGACATCTCTAAGAAGCATTGAAATAAACGAAAACGCCAAATAATATCTTTGGGCAAAATGAACGCCAGGGGGGATGCACCATTTGGGTTAAACCGGTGAGTGGACGGGCTTCTCCGGTAGACTCGGCAAGGTTCTGGGTCTGCGACTCATTAAATCACGACTGGTAGTCAATGTCGGCGGGTTTTGATTGGTAATTTTAATTCGCGAGCAATTTATTATTTTTATTATTAGCTGATAGGCTTCTTATGTGAGTATTTATGTTCATAAAATTATTTTATATTTTAAAAAATGATATTGAGATGAAGTTTGCTATGTTGTTTCGTATTGGAAATATTAGTTTGAATTGAATATTATGTTGTTTCGTATTGGAAATATTGGTCTGAATTGAATATTAATATTATGTTGTTTCATATTGAGAATATTAGTTTGAATTGAATATTAGACATGACTATTATCAATTCCTAAGTATTTACTATTATCAATTTCTAAGTATTTAGATTGACTTAACAATTTAAATAAGTTGTTGAGAACTATATTTTAAAAAAAAGAGTTGAAAATATATGTATAGATATTTATAATCAACCATATTTTAAGGAAGGTAAAATATTAAAAAAATTCTATCAAAGACCTACTCGAATCTTTGCATACTCTCAAGAATGAATGTATCTTTCACATTTATATTTATGACAATGAATCTACATCTTCTATGTATAGCAATCAAATATTTTAGTATTTTATTTTATGTGATTTTGATTCTATGACACACAACCTACTGGGTAGATAGTGAAAAGGACTTGTTAATTTGAACATGCACCCTTGTTGAATTTCCCATATTCAATGGTTCAATGAAAACATGGGAATGGCTTCAATGTGTGAGACCCTACTAATTGAAGTCAAACCTCCATATGAAGGGTCAGTTCCCTTTCTAAGCTAGGTACAGAGTGTTGATCCAACTCAACATTGATAACAATGAAAACCCCGATCCTACATATTGAATTTCACAAGGAGAAAAGCAAGAAGAAAGAATACATACGTGGAAAGGTGACACACCAAGATTTAGAATGGTTTCTTCCTAGTCACAGTAGCATAAAATATTAACTAAAATACCAACAAGAACCAAATAGTTATTTGTTATATCAGTTCCCAAATGTGTATATGGAGGTTATGGTTTGACAAACACCAAGAGGGAAGACCAAATCCACAGTCAACCCTGCAAACCAAGCTAGCATGGTACGTAAGCATAGGAAATAATAAACATTCATTCATACACATAGGTAAGGATGTTTTACATAAAGTGCACAAAATGAAAAGAGGTGAAAATTACAATTTTTCATTAATACAAAGGCATGAACCTACTTACAATTGTAAAGAATACAAAATGCATGTAACTTTTGTTAGGAATAATGCATAATACCCACATTGATTTCATCCATTTCCTACATAACCCCATGAGAGAAAATCATGCGTACAAGATTACAGAATAGCCATAATGCATAGATCAAATAGACAAGCCACGAGATAATGCAAGATATACCTTGAGAAAACCCTCAAGGAAAAACCTAGCCTCCAAAAGCATCCATACTCCATCTATTACTCAGCAATAAAATAATACATCACTTACAGAGTTGCAATGAATACTTTTGAAGCAGCAAGTCTCTCCAATGCATCCTCCATGTGTTCAAGTATGAATCCACACATCCCATGCCATGCTTCACATATGCACTCCTCGAAAAGACTCAATAGTGATAGCCCTCTCACCCAACCAACCTTAACCATTAAACATGTGTTTGCTTTAATAAACACAAGCTTACATAAAATATAACCAAGAGGTAAGATAAACCCATGTGAACACAAAACCATTGACCCCTCATTTAATATTGGCTACCAAGTTTTTGCATTATTAAATACTTTCCCCAAAAATTAAATTATTATCCTATGTCTCCCACACATAAAATAATACCCCAATGTTACAATACAATTTACAAGTGGACTCAAATAAAAACCTAGTGTGGCTAAACACACCTCCCAGATGCACCACAACTAAATAATTATTTAATTATAACTTTAAATAATATAACAATTTATGCAATGGTGTACAACACCGAATCTTAACATTCTCCCACTTGTTGTATACATTGCATAAGGATCAATCAATTAAAAATGCATCATAATAGTCATATAAGAAACCACATGAATCTCCAACATGCTATCATGCTCCATCAAGATATCTACAATAAAACCAAAGTGACTACCATCTCAAGAAAGAACTCCTCTCATCCTCAAAAGTTCTACCTATGGAAGAAAAGGAACATGTTGAGGTGAAGATACACCAATCCAAAGAACATAAGCATCAAATCCAAGTGATAACAAAGGCTCTAAGCTATTGTCAAAGGTAAAAGTCTGCATGATCGGAAATAGCATCCACAACACATGCTAATGCATCCAACCATCCATACCTCCTAGGTATCAACAACATCAATAAACTTGTTTCATCATATATGCAACCCATAAATTGTAATCACAAGCTCCATGTATCAACTTGTCAATGAAGAACATGCATATCCAAGAACTCCCACTACATGGGTAAAGTCAAATCTAAAAATGATCAAGGCATATCAAGTATACCAATCAACACTATACCAAGGTGTGATAAATGATCAAAACATAAAGTACCAAATACAATCACAATGATCTACACATGCAACCCAAATAGTTGCATACTCTCTCACAACATGTCACCACAATCCTCCCAAATCATATGAACATGAACCTCTAGGAAGGAACAATAAAATAAAGAGAGCAAACCTATAAATCATAACATGTCCTTCTACTAACACCTCAAAATGCTACAATGTGTCAAGTATGATCTCCTTACAACCCCAAATAAAAAGCCTCAACAACAACCATCTACTCAATCTCATAGATCAAATGCAACATATGAATCATGTATAATGCCAACATGGATATAAGCCTCTCTAAACAAGGAAATAAAACTCAATGTATCCATTCCCAAATCAGGAAATCAACCAAAATAACATCTCCTAAACTCCTCGTGAATGAACGATAACATAAATAAACTCATATGCATAATAAGATAACAATGTTAAACATCCCTCAAAATGAATCCTCCAAAACCAACTATCCATAGCTCAAGATCCATATCTATGAAAGATAAAAGAATTAAAATTCATGCTAAACAATCCTCAAATGAGTATCCCAAAATCAACCACCATAGCTCAAGACTCATTCCCATGAGAAAACAAAGCACAAAATATAACACATTTGAAACAAGAATGGGCAAATACCTTTGAGATGATAATCCTAAGTAGACCACAAGTGGGGAATGGGAATGCTCCTATAGGACTAGCATACATATATTAAATATTAACATATATAAAATACGTTGAGAGTTAGCATTATCGAGGCATCTATTGCAGTAATTATATTTTCTTTGTATTTAATTTTGTAATTTTAAATTGATTTTAGATATGCACTTATTATGAAAAGCCTTTACCTATATTAGACTTGTATATTTAAGTTGATTATATTTTAGTTATTTACAATTAAATCTATAGAAAAAGCTTAAATTTATTAAAAAAAAATTATAAATATATATTAATTTTGAGCAAAAAGTAGTATTAATGATTTTTTTTTGAATGTTTTCAAAATTATTAAATATTTTTTATGTTTTAAATATATTAATTTAAAAACATATATATATATATATATATATATGTAATAGTAAATTTAAGATATTTTCTTTTTATTTAATTTTCAAATATTCTAATTTTAAATAACATTAATTTAGAATTTTTAAAAACAACAATTATTTTTCATTCCTTTATAATATTATTTTCATTCTAATATGTTTTAAAAAAAAATTACAATTAATCAAAGATTTTTTTTTTTAAATATTTTAAATATTTTTTAATTTTAAGTACATTCAAATAGAAACTTACTTTTATATGCAATAGTAAATTTAGGAAAGTTCTTCATGCTTAATTTTTTAAGTTTTAGAAACATCTTTGTATATCTCATTTTTATAAATAATTATTATTTTTATTACAAAAGATTACTTAAAAAAATCTATATAAAAAAAAAGAAATAGTAAATTTATAATATTACTTTTATACTTATTTTTAAAATTTTAGAAACTTCTTTTTATGTCTAATAATTTAACATTGATCTTTTTTAACATTTTTATTTTATATTTTTCTTTTTTAACATTTTTGTTTTATACTTTATCTTTATTTTATTTTTGTTTCATAATTTTATAAAATATTACAACTATTATAAACCATCTAATATTTCCTTCTTCTTTTTTGTATTGAGTTGTGACAGTATTAAAATGAAAGATTCATAAATAATCTTTAACAACAAAGAACATCCACACAGAATCTATTTTTATATAATAAAATCTTATATAAATTTTGAAGATTTATTCAAAATCTTCTTGATTGTATTGGATTTAAAAAATACTTAAATATAATTATATGACCATCAAATTTATACACTGACTTCTACCATTTTCTACTTTATAAAATAAAATGTTAAGATCATACAAAATTATGTTACCATATTTATCTCTGATTTTTTTTGTGCAGACATGATATTTTTTTAGGTGAATCTTCATGCATGTATGAATTTCCATTATGAATCTCACTCTGCTCCTGTAATACATGGTTTATCTTCCTCTTTCGATGGCAAATGCAAATCCTCCATTGTATGTTTGGAATTCTCTTTGAAGGAGTTCTCAGAGTCTTCATCAGAACTTATATAATTGATGTTAAAATCCATATTAACCTGTTGTCTACATCTCCCATCATTGATATCCTCTGCCATGCCTATACCCAATTTCAAAGACTTTCCCATTGTTTTTGGAGATGGTTTCAAATACTCTTCATACAAAACCCCAAAAAACCCACCAAAACTATAAGAAATTTTACAAAGGCTAGAGCTAGTCTCTACTGCCATTAAGCATAGAAAATCAACCTCAAAATCATTTTGAAGATTGTAATAATTGGTGAGGGCCAAGGTGCATGTATCCACTATGCTTATCTCCACATGTGCTATGCATAGGATTGTCTTGTTCTTTACCAAATAATGCAGTATGTATATGCCCTCACTTTCCCCTCCTTGTGCATGTCTACTCACAAAATCCAAGCACACACTCTAATCAATGCCTTAATAATAAAACAAATAGTTTATGTTACTAGGGAGGAGTCTGTAGATAAAACACATAGTAAACATACATTGCAGAAATCAAATCTAACCATTTATAATAACCCAAATTTGAAAACTTAAATTTATAATAAATGTAAGATATCAAGTAAGGATCTGACCCTATTTTTTGGATGTGCTTCATAGAATTTCATGGGCACAACAACTGCATAAAACCTTGACAAATTCAGAAACCATGAAAGACAAAAATACCCAATATTAAAGACTTATTTCATGAATGAGGGATTTTAACATGCAATTAGCTAGAATACCAAATAAAAAATAGGTTTGTTACCCACAAGATAGGCACCATGCACATATCCATTATACTTCTGACTCGTATGTTCGCCAGTGACGAATACTCGTGCTTGCAAAAACCAATAACGTTTTTATAGAGGCTATGGAGAGCTTGTTACCCAAGAAAGGAAATGAGTAAATGGAAATTAAACATTATAGAGCTAGAAATTTTGTGCGATAGAAAGCATGCTAGCAAAACCTATCTCCACCCATTGTTGGCATGACTTTATTTTTCTACTTAGATTTTTTCACCTCCCGCAAAAGGGTCATAATGTCTACCTAAGCACATAATAATATGAGCAACCGGAGAGGAAATGGGAGGAGATAAATAAAGACATGATTCATTGGGGCATCATCTAGAATGGTTTTACAAATAGAAATGAGGGCAACTACAAAAGAAGAAAAGGAACGAGAGGGTTTAAGGAAATCTAAAATCATATCTATTGCACAACTTGACATGGATAAAAAATCTATCATACAAAATTTATAGCAACAATCTGTTATTCAATATATCAAGCCAAATTTTTGTATCATCCCAACCTTTCATTTGTACCTAATAAAGATAGAAATAATCCATTAAAAATCATTGATATAAAGTTTTTATAATAGTTAAATAACAAAAAAATTATTAGCACAGTATATTTTGCAGCCACACTGGTAGACATGCATGCAAAATTTGCAGGCGCAAAGAAGGAAAATAGGGTAGACATAGAATGCAAGGTACCTGATTTGAAATGTTGAAATTCTCGCTCTATCACAGTCCTTCATTCGTAGCTAAAAAGAGATAGGTGACCATTTCATTCTCATGCCATACCGACCTTTCACTCTCCACTATTCAACTATTTCACATGCCATGCATTTCACTACCGTCCAATAAAGACTATTTTGATTGTCATCTATGCGTCAATTTCAACCTTAATCATTTTTATTGACACGGGTTGGTGGTTTTCATTGTAGAACGCCTCTCGATGTAATAATCAAGTCGACATGACTCACTCCAACAATAATCTCCTCTATAGGTCCTTCATGAACTTGTGTCCTTATCCAGGTGAAGGCTCCCCAAACTTCCTATTGAAACCTCTAAAGAGTAATTGTCTCAAGCAAATATCTCTAATTTCAAGAGAAATCCAACCCCACCTGAGTCTCTAAGTATCCATGAGCACCTACTAACGATCAATCCATGCTAAGATCCAAGTGTAACACACCACTCTCATGAATCTTTCAAGAAAATGACCAATGTACTCAAATACCAAGAGAACCAACAAGACCAATATAAAAGATCCAATTGTAGAATCAGGAACCCATCATGATGTCATGATCTACCCATCTCCTCCGAGAAGATCACATGAAACAATGCATACATCCTAGTCTCAAGAGAACCTGTATCATGCCAAAACTCTAATCTAGAATCAAGAGTAGAACATGACATAATACTTAACACACTCTAAACAAAGAAGCAACATCTCCAATCACATGAAGATAACCAAATCTCTTAATAGTGAACCTGTAAACATGAAAGAACTCTTCTGCAACAATAAGATCTAAGAACTCCTCCAAGACATCCACAAACACTAAAGAATATCATTCATCACCAAAAATGAATCCATGTCACTGCCAACAACTCCCATTTGACTATGATACCAAGCTACTCATGGCATCATGAAAACCATATCCTAAATGAAGATCACCCATGGTCCACACACACTCAACTAATTCCAGCAAGTCAAGAGAAGATGTAGAACCAAGATCTCCAAGCCGGTAAGATACAATTGCCATCAAAACATTAAGAATGTATCCTACACCACCAAATTGTCACTATCAAAAGCTCCCACTAAAATGTGTAACCAATGAAATGTAACCAAGCTATCATGACATCGTGATAAAGTCGCATGCTACAAGTCCAAACATTGATAATCCTAACACTCTAATCATCCATCCTCTCATCTCAAATAAACATACCAATGCACAAATGACCATAGACAAGGCCAACTCACAAAGTCCACATCAACACTAAATCAATCTCATGGATATAGAAAATCCACATCCGAGTCATCCCATTGCAACTAAATGGGTGATCATCCCATACAATTGCATAACTCGTAGATCCCAAACACTAAACCTTGCAAACTCATCATCATATTAGTGACTTGCAAACTGAGATATCAAAGAAGATAATCTTGTAGACAATAAAACTCAAACACCAAATAAACCATAGATCTTATCTGCCAAACATGTCCACAAATGAGTAACCATAGTCAAGGAACCAAACAAGCATCAAGGAGATAAGAACAACCTCCTAAAACCAAACTAAATCACCACCAAACAACCACATACATGATTATGTCATGTCAATTCTCAAATGTACTTGCATATCCATGACACCATAATCATCACCAATAATGCACTCACACTCAACTATCACCCACACGAGACTCCAAGTCTCTACATGTGTCAACCCATGTCCTTAAAATTGAAGAGAATATGTGTACGTATCAACATCAAAGTCCAACTTTGAAAAAAAACTTGTAAACCTATACCAAGAAGCACTAGACTGATAATCAACTATACCATCATAAATATCATATAAAAACATATACTCCCTCAAGGTTTCACCTCTTGACCATCCGAATACTCATGCAATCACACCTTGAATCTCAAGCACCTACAAGTGATCAAATAAGTACAATCCTTTTTATGTACCACAAATAGAAAATCTACCTAATCAACTATGTAGTACACTGCACATGCTCTCCAATGCCTATTTAAAATTAAAAAATCTGATTTTGTATGCAAAAGTTATGCTCAAAATTATGTAACCAAGAACATCTGACTTTCAGGCCCCAAAAAATAATTTAAACAACAAAATCATGGAGCCAAACTCGAACCACTACATAGTGCTCATAGAGAGCTTTCCCTTGACTATCAGAAGTTGAAAATAAGACATTATCGGTGAAAGTTATGCCCATATAAAAAAAAGTTCCCCGATTTGGCTTATGGGGTGGTTGTTGGTGGCCGACTGACAACCTCACCGACACTAATGGTGCCCGGGTGGTGGACTAGTTGGGTATTTCAAAATACATTTAAATTTTGTTTAAGAGGTTTTATTTCCCCCACCTAGCAACTGCAAGCAAAGTCCCCATCGAACTGGGGGCTCGAGTGGGGAGCCTAAGGCTCCACCAATCGATGATGGGAGTGCCACCGATGGTGCTAACAAATTTTTAACTACTGTCCGGCTAGTGTAGGCCTCAAATAGGGGTAGGTATGGAGTCTATGGAACCTATTGCCCCCTCCCCCACTTTTTTTATAATTTTAATAAGATTTTTTAATAAATATTTTTAATTTTTCAATAGGATTTTAAAAAATTAAAAGGTTGATTTGCTTTTTAAAAAATTAAAATTATTTTCACCTCTTTATAAAATTGTACGGTCATACAATGAGTATGGGAGCTAATTTTTTTTGTATTTTTTTTACAGTGGCCAAAATAGGCCAAATTTTATATGAATCTTCATTTCTTGGCCATCCTAAATCCAATGGTGAGCTTCATTTTGTCTCAAGAGGTCATTTGTGAAATTTCCTCTCCAAACCCCTTATATGAAAGCACAATCCAAGAAACCCTTTTGACCCAAATTCTTTAAACACTAGATCTACAATAAACCCAACAAATTTGCAAACCCCAAAAGTCCAAGTCTACAAAACAACACATGCACATGTGTTCCATACCTTGTAATGTCTCACATCTTTCTTGCATAGCCATGATTTCAACTTTACACCAAATCTACTCAAAAAAAGGTTATAACAAAACCTAAGAGCTCATACCTCCCATAACCACGAAAGCTCTGATACCATTTGTCAGGAAATAATGCACAATACCCACATTAATTTAATCCATTTCCTACATAACTCCATGAGAGAAAAGAATATATACAAGCTTATAAAAAAACCATAATGCATAGATCAAATAGACAAGCCACAAGATAACACAAGATGTACCTTGAGAAAACCCTCAAAAGGGAAAAACCCAACCTCCAAAAGCATCCATACTCCATCTATTACTTAGTAATAAAATAATACATTTACTTATAGAGTTATAATGAATACTTCTGAAGCATTAAGCCTCTCCAATACGTCCTTTATGTGTCCAAGCATGAATCCACACATCCTATGCCATACTTTGCATATGCACTCCTCAAAAAGACTCAATAATGACAACCCACTCACCTAGCCAACTTTAACCACTAAATATGTGTTTACTTTTATAGACACAAGCTTGCACAAATACAACCAAGTGGTAAGATAAAACCATGTGACACAAAATCATTGACCTCTCATTTAATATTGGGTTCTAAATTTTCACATTATCAAATAATTTTCTCAATATTAAATTATCATCTTATGTCGTCCACACATAAAATAATATATGTGGCCCTAAATAATTACCTAGTATGGCTAAACACACCTCCTAGGTGTACCACAACTAAATAATTATTTAATTACAACATTATAATATAAAAATTTATGCAATGGTGTACAACACTGAATCCTACCAATTTTGTCAAAGAAACTAGGGAAGAACCCCATACAATGTGTAGACACCTAAAATATTCCCTAGTCATCCATCACCTAATCCTAATTAGTAAATTCCATCACCTAGTCCCAATCAGCCATTATCATCATCTAGTATAGTCCTCTTCACTTAAATCCATCACTTAATTAAACAATCATAGTATTTAATTAATCACCTTTTCTATTTCCTCTCAATAACTAAATAAATATAGTGTAGGAAATTGTATACCTTTACAATTTCACACTATTTTGGGGTCCCTTAGTTAAGTGAACTTAATTAAGCTCCTAATTTATCAAATTATGCATTCCAAAGCCTTATTTTGCTCATTTCCCAAAAGGGGAACCTATATTTAATTAATGCAATTAATATTTTAATCACCTCAAAATGAATGTGTCTTGGACTTTTGGATCGGGACCCATTTTCCCAAGGGCGAATGGGCCCTCCTTAAGTCCTAGGTCCCAAACTTTAATATGTTTTTGGTGGTCTTTTAACGATTCCAATTTCATATGCAATTATTGGCTTTTGGAATCTAATTTTGGGGAAATTAGATAAACACCTATAAATACATATTATTTTTATCAATACAAATCTAAGTACATTATAACACACTTTTTGGAGACTTCATATGAGCAAATATTATGGTCAAGAGAATTTATGAGCATATTTTTAGTCATTTGTTGCAACATTCAAGATCCTATCACCATGTTCTTATGTGTGTTCATGTCATCTTGTGAAGGCTAATATGCATTGTTGATCCTAAAGCATCCAAGAATTCAAGTATCCATCAAATCAAGCAAAGCAAGATTTTATTCCTTGGAATGATGTGTTTGAATTCAGTCCTCTAAGGGAAGCCATTAAAATTTTTGGTGAATTGTAGCAAGCAAGTGTTCATTCATCATTCCTTCCATTTATCAATTGTCATTATATTTTTATCAAGGTTTAATTACCAAACATGGGGTTTGACTTTAATGCAAACCCCCATTCAAAACAAAACAAAAAATCCTCTCTTTGTATGTGTAGATTATAGATTGAAGAAGGACTGAAAGGATCTTAAAGAGCAATTTTGCAACATTGCATAAGTTGTCACCATTGTTATCAATCCACAAAAAACTCAATTGTAGATTTTATTTCCAACTTTTTGATAGTGGGACCTGTGTCAAAATGAAGCTAAGATCCAACATTAGAGGATTGTTAAAGCCTATTCTAGACACGCTAACTAGGATCCATTCACCCTAGGGTGAACTTGTCCTTCAATAGTACTCAAAACCAAATTTTAATGCTAGGTACATGTGCCCACACCCTTCTCAAATATGTTTGCAAATTATGATTTCAATTTTTGTATCTTTAGGATCTTGCATTTTATTATCTAGGTTATATTGTTCATTAGGTTTAGTTGCATCAAATCATTCCCACTTAATTCCAAATCCTATTTTCATATGAAAACTAGATATTCAGGTTAGATTAGCTCGCCTTAGGGTTGAAATTCAATCTCTGCACCTTGCAATCTCTTAGCTTAAATGAAGTTTTTGGAAGAGGGACATCATTAGTTCCTAAGTTCTTTGTATGAAGGACCTAGGACACCCCATTTTTTTTGAAAATGAAGGTAAAACTATAGTAAAAATGTAGCTTAAAATTTGTAAATCCCGTGTAACTGTAGATTCAATTTTAGTATTCTTTGACACAATATCTTGTGTATGATTAATCTTGAATTAGATCAATTTTAATGTCGTAGAAAGTAGACAAAAGATTGATAGAAGAAATATAAGACATAATAGAAAGGATACGACATGTATGTGGAGAAACCCTTTCGGGAAAAAAATCCACCAGAATTGGTCTTGCTTGTATTATTTAACCTTTGAATAAGTTACAATAACACTAATTCAATTCTCCTTGATATGCTTTCTTTGTTCTTCAAGAAATCTTCTTCACAACCTGCAATATTTTCTCACAAAACTCTCTCATACAATTGCTGCAATAATAGACAATATTCTTGCTTACAAACTCATAAGAGTTATCAAATATATAATCAAAAAGCCTCTTGAGAAAATCGATGCCTAGGGTTTCCAAGTTGAGTTCTCATATGCATGCACGAGTCAAACAAGAGTCTCCCTCAAAGTTGGCACCCAACACTAAAGTGTTACCCTCGTAGTTGTCAAAAATATCTCATTCAAGCTCATCCTCAAAGTAGGCGCTCAAACTGGGTCCCACTTAACTAATCATTGAAAATATATTTTCCATGCAATAGTTGTAACTCAAAGATGCCAACTTGGGCACCCAAGGTGGGCCCAAGTTAATCTTTGTTAACTGAAACATATCTGTCACCTATTCATGCAAAACAATATGCATGCATGATCTTCCATCTGTTAACTAAATGTATCAAACTATTACCTATCTATGCAACTCAAGTCAAATGAAATTAACTAACATGCAACTGAAGGTAACTAAAACATAATTGAACTAAACTGAACCTCGTACAGATCAATCCCTATTTTATAGGTACTCAACATGCATAAATCAAAATCCCTATTTTGTAGGAACTTAGGATGCATTTATGAAGTGTACTCAATTCACCAACCAGTTAATTGAACCAAGGTGGATCCCACCTCCCATGTGGGCGCCCATGTGCTCCTATTTTGTAGGAGCTCATCCTAGGTGTCCCCACATGCTCCTAACACTTAGAAATAACTACAAATGTCAAATTAAATGTTTATTTCATTCCAAATTAATCTCTTCCTAATCCTAGTGTTGTGAAACACATTCCAAGGACTTAGGAGATACATGGAATATGTTAAGAATGCAATTAAATGACATCCTATTCCCAACATTCTCCCACTTGACATTATACATTGCAATTATTCTAAACAAGGAATCATTAATTTAAATCAAGTACATGACTCCAGGCCAATGGCCTTCCTGCACCACGAGAACTTTTTTGCAGCATTGATCATTTGAAGTGTCAACTTTCTTAATCAATACCTTTCCCAAGTCTCTGTAGTATCCATGAGCACCCACTAATCAATCCATGCCAACTTCAAATGTAACTTGCACAATCATGAAGCTCCAAGCAAATGATTAATACTCAAAACCAAAAAACTACATCCTCTCCAGATTTCATGAAGATAACCATATCCTACCAAAACTCCCACTAAACTGTGATATTGAGCTATACATGGCGACAAGATAAACATCAAACCATCACTATCAAAAAACTCCCACTGAAACATGTAACCAAGCTATCCATGACATCGTGATAATCATATCCTAAATGAAGATCATCCATGGCCTCAACACAATCAAAGAATCTATTGTTAACGATACAACTCCCAAAAGGTCAAGTAAAACCATAATCTTTAAACCAAGAAGATCAAACTCAAGGTAACCATCCCCAAAAATGGAAATCAACCCATAAACCATGTCATAACATCCCTCAAAATGAATCCTCCAAAACTAACTATCCATAGCTCAAGATCCATATCTATGAAAGATAAAACATATAAACTCATGCTAAACCATCATTAAATGAGTCTCCATAATCAACCATGAATCAACTCAATCCCATGAGAAATCAAAGCATGCAACATAACACATCTGAAAGATATAATGGGCAAATACCTCTCAAATAAAGAACTTTCAAGTGTATTGAACTTACGTCCAACCAAGGTGTAGGCTTCTCGGTCTTTACTATTGAAAAATATTTTCTTACAAGTAACCATTCCAACATATATCTCTTACCATAAGAGAACTCAAGCCTCACCTATTTCTCCAAGTATCCATAAGGACTTGTAACCAACCAATCCATGCCAAATTCCAAATGCAACATAGCACTATCATGAAGTAATCAAGAAAATGATTAATGTACCCAATACATAAGAGAACTACACAAGATCAATGTCAAAGCTCCAATCATGAATTAGAAACAGAAACATGACATCCATGATCTAACCATCTCCTCCAAGGAGATCACATGCATCATAACATACTTAAACATCCTAGTCTCAAGAGAACAAGTACCATGCCAAACTCTAAATGCAACAAGAGTAAACCATGGCATAACCACTCTAAACCAAGAAAACATATCCCCAATCACATGAAGATAACCATACCAATGATGCATCCACGTCACTACCAACAACTCCCATTGAACCATGGTACAAGCTACACATGGTAATCATGACTACCATCCTCTCCATGAAGATCACTCTAAAACATCAAGCAAAGAGTCATCACAAAATTTTTTACATGAAATGATCAATGCTTATTACCATCATCTGAGGATTCCTCTGTAGAAGAATCAAAATTATTTTTCTTGTTCTTACAATCCTTCTTTACATGTCCTGGTTTCCCACAATTCCAACACTTTACCTTACTCCGTCCTTTTGACTTACCCTTCCCTTCCTTGTCTCCCTTAGGTTCATTTTTCTCAAGCCTACCTTTTTCAAACAAGGCATCTTGGATTTCCATTTTAGACTTCCTCCTCATCTCCTCTGATAGGAGAGTAGGAATTATATTGTTCGTCTTCAGATCTACACCACTACCACTGATAGCAACAATTAGATTTTCCCAAGATTTTAGTAAAGAACGAAGTAACAAAATGCATTTATCTTCATCTTTTGTTTTACATCTACAGATGCTAATTGACTTAGAATAAAATTAAAAGCATTTAAATGATGTGCAACAGAATCACCATCTTTCATCGATGTAGGTGTCTTTGTCTTATTACTTATAGCTAACCACTGATCTCTCTCTTCAAGGAGACCTTCCATTTTTAATTTCCACATCTCATACCCAGATCCATTGAACCTTTCAATATCTAAACAAGAAGTAGAACCCATTGCAACACACTAATTTTTCAAATCAGCAATTGACACAATATTAAAAGCTCCCACTACAGCCAAAAAACCTTCAAACTTTTAAGAGAAAGGTATCCCAAACTCTACCCAACCTCTAGCTCTGATACCAAATGTTAAAAATGAAGGTAAAACTATAGTAAAAATGTAGCTTAAAATTTGTAAATCCTGTGTAACTATAGATTCAATTTTAGTATTCTTTGACACAATCTCTTATGTATGATTAATCTTGAATTAGATCAATTTAATGTTGTAGAAAGTAGACAAAATATTTATAGAAGAAATATAAGACATAATAGAAAGGACACAACATGTACGTGGAGAAACCCTTTCAGGAAAAAACTCTACCAGAATTGGTCTTACTTGTATTATTTAACCTTTGAATAAGTTACAATAACATTGATTCAATTCTCCTTGATATGCTTTCTTTGTTCTTCAAGAAATCTTCTTCACAACCTGCAATATTTTCTCACAAAACTCTCTCATAGAATTGCTGCAATAATAGACAATATTCTTGCTTACAAACTCATAAGAGTTATCAAATATATAATCACAAAGCCTCTTGAGAAAATCTACACCTAGGGTTGCCAAGTTGAGTTCTCATATGCATCCACAAGTCAAACAAGAGTCTCCCTCAAAGTTGGTGCCCAACACTAAAGTGTTACCCTCGTAGTTGTCAAAAATATCTCATTCAAGCTCATCCTCAAAGTAGGCGTTCAAACTGCGCCCCACTTAACTAATCATTGAAAATATCTTTTTCATGTAATAGTTGTAACTCAAAGATTCCAACTTGGGCACCCAAGGTGGGCCCAAGTTAATCTTTGTTAACTGAAACATATCTATCACCAATTCAT
The DNA here is from genome assembly GCA_007115665.2 of Sequoiadendron giganteum. Classification (NCBI taxonomy): domain Eukaryota; kingdom Viridiplantae; phylum Streptophyta; class Pinopsida; order Cupressales; family Cupressaceae; genus Sequoiadendron; species Sequoiadendron giganteum. The sequence goes on along the minus strand of VCHN02000014.1, from coordinate 84,851,270 downwards.
GCAAAACAATATGCATGCATGATCCTCCATCTGTTAACTGAATGTATCAACTTGTTATCTATCTATGCAACTCAAGTCAACTAAAATTAACTAACATGCAACTAAAGATAACTGAAACATAACTAAACTGAATTGACCGGTTTCCCACAGTTCCAACAATTTTGGTATCTCCCCCTTTTCCATTTTTTTCAATAAATAATTCCAATATTCCACCTATTAGCCATATCACAGATGTGGCTAAAATAATTAAATAATATTTTTAATTCATGCTAATATTCCCTCAACACATTCTAATAATAAAGAGAACCTAAGAACACTTGTCATTATGGTCCCCTTATTCTCTCGATGCAATCCAAGAATATAGCCTTCTTAGGTGCGCATGTCCCTTTTTCCCCTAATGCTCACAACTACTTACTAAATTTGGTAAGTTCATCCCAGTCATTCATAATCTAATCACCTTCATCTCTACCCTCCATCTTCTCCTTGATCATAGGGAATTCCTCTCAACCATTCTCCACCTTTGATATCATAATTAGATCTTGACCATCCATTCCTCCTTCCAATAGTATAAATTTAGGCATTATATCCTTCATTCAATAATTTATTATCACTTATGCTAGGTACATATTGTCAAATTGGTATCTTCAAGAGTGATCCCACAATAGTGGTTTACAGTTTTTGGCCAAACTGGACACTAAAATTATTATTTTTAACTAAATCTTCACATTCGGGCACATATAGCGGTTAAACTATGGGGAATTTGAAGATGATGCAAAATAGAGTCTCATCAAATTTTGTCTATAGATTCTAAAAATATTTTTTTGAAATTTTTTTGAATCAGATTGCACTTCTTTTCCATCTCCCATGAAAACTAGTTTTTTTCAGAAAACAACATTTTTAAAAAGTGACGCTCATCGTATACAACATAATTTTTTTTGTATGAAGGATAAAATTCTATTTTTTTTTGAATTTAGATTTGTAACTATGATATCTAACACTTTAATTTGGTCTCATAGTTTTTTATTGAATATTTTTTCCTTAATCAAGTTTCAGAGTCAAACCAATTGCAATTCAGACATAGGTGGACTGTATACAACATAACGTTTTCTGTATGTATCCAAATTCAATTTTTTTTTTAATGGATTAAGGACATCAATACCCAGCACAAACATATTTTTAAAATTTTTATGTTGATAATCTACTATTTTTCCACATGTGCAAAACAAAGAGCTTGATTTTCAGTGAAAAACCTATGTTTAATAAAACTAAAAAAACACATACATAATAAAACCAAAACATATTAAAATTATATTCATTGGATAGCTCGTTCTGAGGAATACCATCTTCCAGTTGGGTCTATGAAGTCTCCTCCATTTTCATCCTCAACCTGAGCTTCGAAGGGCAGAAATCTGCTAAAATTTGGTGGAAGAGGGCGAGAAGGGCAAAAACGAACCCCCCTTCGCTCGAAAGTGTGAACGAACCCCCCCTTTTTTTGAATTTTCCATTTGTTTCTATGAAGAAATGTGACATCATAGGGGTCAAGCGAACCCACCATGCAAAAGGGGGTTTTCTCGAACTATGGGTTCGACTAAACCCCTCTTTTGGGTTCGTGCAAACCCCCTAATTTGAACAAACCCTTTAAAACAGGAAATTTTGAATGTGTGAGAATTTTTACAAATTTCCTTCCTCATCAAGATTGTAAACCACTATTATGGGTTTACCCTCAAGCAAGGAGCATCCACATATTTTTATTCAAGGAGAAAATCATTCAATAATGGAGGCTATGTTAACATTTGAATTTAGTTTAAATGTTATTTTTTTGTATGTACTCTCTTGTCGAGCTATATCTAGAGGTTTTGCCATGTTTTAAAATAGGAACTTGCATGCTTGTTTACTTCTTTTTGAGTTTCAAATCTTAGCATTACACAATGAATACTAGCATCTCTTTTATAGTACTTAAAATGGTGTAAGAGAGAGGACATGACATGGAGGGAAATCCTAGCCACAACTTTCCCAAAATATGACATGTGTGCACAAAAAATCTTGATTTGTAGGTATAGGAAACATTCTACCCCCATGACCATACTCTTGCATTGATGCTTTGATGATGAAGTGCAAAAAACCCTCATGACATCTATTGAAAATCACAACCAAAGAATGGTTACCTAACAAAAAGTGGGTTTGTAGTGATAAAAGAAGCATGGGCACTGCTCTCCCCCAAAAATAGTACCAAAAATGCATTAAAAATCTTCATGTAGTCCCTATGGCATGAGATATGGGCGGTCACAAGGGTAGTTGTGTGTTAATGTCCTTACAAAGAGAGGGAGGTGAAAAGAACGACATCTTAGCATCATCCTCTACACATTTGTAATATTTGACTGTGATTTTAGTTCCTCTTTCTTTTGTTGTGCCCCTTTAATTTACTTGTCTCTAGTTTCCTTACGTCCCTTTAATTTATGAGAAAAGAGCACAAGTATATTATTAATCTTTGAATGAGAGTACACAATAATACACTCCACTCCTGATCTTTGATCAACCCAACAACACCTTATTACCTACAAGAACTCAACATGAAACTACCATCTCATGGCTCCAATTTATAGAACTTGTGGGAGGTAAAACCATGAATGGTAAACCAAAACAAGAGATACAAAACCATCTAAAAAAACCCACACCTCCTTCTTGGACAACCAAAAGACATAATAAAATGTTAAATGAAAATCACAAGGCTCCAACATAGATGCCTAGCCCATAGCCTAACTCCTAACTTTCTAGATGCTTCAATGACCTTTCCACTCCTTGATGGAACACCAAAAAACACCCTTTCTTCTCCAATCTTGGGCACCCTGTCCAAGACATTTCAACTCCCAAAGTAGACACCTAATAAAGATGCCTTATCCATTTTTGATGTGTAGCCTCCACCAAAGTTAAATCATCTCTTTAAAATATAATTACAATGTGCCAAAATTTAAAATAAATTTCTCTCATGTCTGTTAGAACACATTCCAAGGAAAGTGGAGACATATAAATGACATAGGATTAAAAGGTTAATGTCACCGTATCCTAACATTCTCCCACTTGAAATTATAAATTGTAATTACATCTAAGAGATACAAATAATAAAATCAAGTATAGTGGTCAAGGCCCATGGCCTTCCTACACCAAGAGAACTTATCTGTGGTCATTGGCTTCGTAAGGGAATCTACAACATTATTCAAAGTGTTAACCTTTTCAGTCAAGACATTACCATTCTCAATCATTTCTTGCACAAAGTGATATTAAACATCAACATTATTAGTACAAGAATGATACATAGGATTTTTGGTCAAACAAATAGCACTTTAATTATCACATCCAATCCTCATTGTCCCACAATAAAAAAAAATTGCCATTACCAAGCCTCTATAACCATAATTCCTCCTTAACTTAGGCATGTGTAGCAACCATATACTTTGCTTCAATGGTGGAGAATGCAATTGTATGTTTCCTTTTACTTATCCAACTCACCGCACCTCCAAAGAAATTAAATACATAGCCATTAGTGGACCTTCGACTATTCAAGTCACCTGCCCAATCTGCATCAACAAACTATAACATGCCCAACTAAATTTTCTTCAATAAATTAAAAAATAAAATTATGAATATCAAATTTATAACACAAATTCCATTAAGCAATTTTATGTCCATAAGTAAACAAATAAATCTGAAATACTTATTCATTTCCAAATGTCAATAGTCAATTTATAAATTTGACTTGGCATTCAACACCACAAAGTCAATTCTTAATTTCATCAATGTCACCTCTTTTACATCAATTTCTTTATTTACAACGATGATACAAATACATAATAAGATTCTGATATGATTCCTTATAACAGATCGCCTCCACTAGTGGATGAGAACATGGTTGAGGTGCTTTTCCACCCAACCATGAAGCAATGCTTCCCCAAAATTCTTTAGTCAGTCGAAGAATACCCGACCCTACACGAAACACTTAGCAAGAGATACAGTTTGCAAGGTGGAATATGTGCATGCCTAACTACATGCATTTCTATTGTTAGAATATGCAAGTTCCATGTTAGGTAAATAAATAAATACAACAGAGGGAGGATAAATATTAATAGTTTATTTCATAAATAAAAACGACTGCAAAGCTTGGCCAAGCTCATGCTGCATAAATACAACTCTGGTTAGATTTGGAAAAGCAAATCTACACTCTCTAGCACCATTCCTAAAAGAAAGTCTCATAATATCAAGGGGTATCCCTCCCTTTTAGACCATCTATTAGCATCATGTACTACACATGCTACAGTCTATCATGTACTTCATGTATCATTCTATATCTATGTCATCAACAATTATTCCACTTAATTATGGTATAACCATTTATCCAATCATCATACTTCTATATTTCATTAAGTTTCATAATGCAATTCAACACTATTCTATTCTATAATTCCTTTTCTTGCAAACAAAATTTGCAATCATAGTTAAGAGTATTCAAGATGAAATCAGAAGGTATACTGCATGTGTGTGCACATGCATAAATGAAGCATTTATGCAATAAATATATATGCCTAAAAGTAAACATTATTTGGAATATGCACATACATTTTGAATTTGAAAGAAATTCTACCTTACGTTTAGGTTTCCCATATTCAGAAGAGAATGAAAAGAGAGTATAAAATTCATTCAAAATTTCCATTTGACCTCTTAATAACAACTAAATTAATCACAATTAAAAGGAATCATTTATACAACAGTCGCTTGACTCATATGATTCATGGTTGAAATACATAATCACGATTATGCTATTCAGTAAATAAACATTTTGAACATAATAAAAATATCCATCAATCAGTGATATTTAAATATTTTGTGAAAGTTCTAATTTCCACTAAATATTTATTCACATAATTTTTCAATTTGATATATTTTTGCCATATCATTCATTCAAAGATCAATCCATTATAATGTTGGTTCCCTCTTTTCTAACAGTGACAATGATACACATAAGGGTATCGATATACATGATACCGTGTAACCAATATCAAGGTATCGGTTACCACTACTTATCTTTGATTACCATTGTTAACAAAATAATGGTCTAAATGACCATAGGTAAAGCATCTTTTGGTAGGAACAAAGTATTATTACTCTTCGGCCATGGAAGAAATTGATTGACAACATACCCATGTATATATGTGTGCTTGTGTGTTTATATATATATATATATATATATATATATATATATAGACACTACAATGTACAGAGTTAATGGAAGTGATTCTTATAGCCACGACTGGAAATGGCCCAACATGGCAGATCAACATAGAGTTGTGCATAGATGATATAATCTGAATGTTTGAAATGTTCAACAAAGGAATACCATATGGATGATAACATCATCCATTATCTTTTCATAGCAGAGTAAATGAATCTATATGGGAACATTAAAATTTACAAGGGGATCTTTGTGTGTATATCCCATCGTATGATGAGTTTGGATGCTTTGCTAAGATCAAGTGATGCATGTTGCTCAATATTGAAGGGAATGATGTATCATCGTTCGACTAATTGTAGCCATGCACTCACAGAGTGTTATGCGTACTAAAAACATGGAACAATGTTAATAGTTCAAACCCAAAGACTTTGCAACCATACAAATCAAACTAGAAAATGACATGGTAGTGATAAACCTATGAATCAAAATACATTATCATGGTTGGGTCAAATTACCACGATCGCAAGGTTTACGCTCATGCGAAGAACCCTATCATAGGTATTAAACCCGATTCTAGTGCATGCTGTGAAAACACAATAAGCACAATATGGTGGCTTGGCCCTAACAAGGAGACAATAAAAGATTACATGAGGTTGACTTTACAATGACCGAATTCTAAACATAATGCCACGATTTCATCTTACAAAATGAACACACAACTTCAATATGTTTCCTTCAGAAAGCACATTGAAATCGACAACCATTCGATTGCAAAGATAGACATTGACAAAGAATTTTGAGATTACCTCTAGATGCATTTGCTAATGTTTTCTTTGTTCAATTTAGCAACAGCCTCCTCTCTTCCCAATTTTTCCTTGCTTCATCTGATTTTTCCTTCGAATTCCTTTCCTTTTTCTTAGATTGCCTCCCCACCCAAAAATCGCCCTTCTGCCAAGAATATTTTCTTTCTATTTTTGGAGATAGTGGTCATTATTCCACTATCACTTAGCCACCCACTACCTTCCACTCTAAGCATTTTGAGGGTTGGCTTCTTCCCATTCAATATGGGATTTATGAAATTATTACATACTCTCCTTGTTTAAATTGCACAATAATCATTTTATATATATACATGTATTTATATATATGTATATATATATTCACATATATGGAGTTTTACCCACGTACATAAATGCTTATATATATATATGTACATATTTATATATATATATATATATATATATATTTGAATTTCATTCATACATTTTACTTTCCCATTTCTTTTATTTAGAATCTATTTTCAAATAGTACAATAAAACATTCATTTTCCTTATGTCAATCATATAAGTTCAAATGCCTTTTCTAACACCATTTATATCAAACTCCGAATTAGATAGAATAAGGCAAGAATGCATTAGAATCATTTCTTTCACAAAATTGCTCATCCAGCCACATTTTAAATCCATACAACAAGAATGATATTTATTGATTATGTACGAATGCATATGTTGTAATCTATTGTGGTGTGTGAGATTCTAGATTCCATCTTTGCTTACCATGATCATTTGGCTATGCGTTCCCACCTCCATCAAGTTCTCATCCTTCATCTTGCTCCTGCACACACATTCTTACACTTTCCCACTTATTAGTAACCTTTGACTGATAATCATATGGAATAATTTTCTTAAATCACAAAATTGCAAGATATTTATTTTCAATTTGTCATTGCATTTTATCAAATTCACAAATAAAATAATAAATTCCATTTTCCCAAATATTTCAATTTTCTTGAAACATTATTAAATGAAAGCAAAGAAATCGAGATATGACACAAACCCTGTATGTCAAACGAATTCCTTGACCAGATCATTAGTACCATGATAAGCCAAATAGTAATTAGAAGTACTAGACAAATATCTAAACACCCTCTTAACAAAAGTCCAATGCTTTCTACTAGGGTTAGACATAAACCTACTTACAACTTCCACTGCTTGGGCTATATCTAGTCTAGTGCAAACCATTACATACTGTAGATGCCAAAATCTGCAAGAGAGACTTAAACTATCCCACATGTTAGAATAAGTTAGTTTAAATCAACAAACTCAACATCCCTATGAAATATTGAATCATATTAAATGATAATGCAATGCATGTGAAATGGCAGAGATGGATGATGTTGTCCTATGATGATATGACGTGATTATGCAGGATGAGAGTGTGGATGCAAGATGGATGCATTGATGAAATGATACTATGTTATCGTGAAAGAGGATAGAAGAATGAGAGGGGTCAACCCTCAAATCCAAGAAGAATGAGAGGGATTTTGAATGTTTTGAGGCTATTTTTGGTATTTTTGAAAATTTTCAATGTTTTTAGATTTTCAAGATTTTGACCAAGAGACTAACTTAAAGACCTATCCTAGGGGTCTCAGGAGTTGATCAATAGATTAGCCTTGCCTATGTTATACACATAGAGACCACATAGTTCGACTGACACAGACCTGATTGATGAGATAGATAAGCAAACAAATTGCCATTTCTATTGCGACGGACACCTAAAGGACTGACCTAAAATATCTTGGGGGATGATCATAAATCAACCTTGCCTACGTTCAAGCTTAGAGACGATGTAGTTCGACTGGATGACTCTAGTTTTGGTTTTTTTAGATTTTTGACATGTTTTGGGTTTTTATATGATTTGAATGTTTTTGGGGATTTTTGATGTTTTTTGAATGTTTTTGGATTTTTGATTGATTTTCTGAATGTTTTTGGATTTTTGATGTTTAAAGATTATCACAAGAATATACACAAATATGATCCGATGTAGGTATAGGAACATGCCCCCAGTGTGATGTGATAGACTACTTCGATAAAGGCAGGACAAACTGACCTTAGGAATGTGCCAAGTAGTTCTATGGTAGATCTTGATATGAACACAAGATCAAGCTATGGTACAGACGTAGATGGATGGATGAGAGGGTGAATGGTAAGATGTAATAGATAAGTGAATGCATGCAACAAGTCATGGGGATCCTAGTGGACGGAGAGTGCTTTATTTATGCTTGGCGCCTATTTGCCAAGTTTTCAGCAAGGTACTTGTCCAAAGCACCATCAAAGTGGTTTTCACTAGAGGATGATTATTTTCTTTACTGTTTTCAATCCTTTTTCGGATTTTTTTTTTTGGATTTTTTGTCGAAGGATTTTAAGCTCATTTTGAATCACCTAGTATTGCTGACATTGATGTTTCTGTCATAATGTGCCATTGATATCCTACTTGAAGAAGCTGCTTTGCCAAGATACATGCACTTGAAAGCAACTTTTGAGATTCTTGATATGCTTTGCTGATACCAGAGCTAACTTTGTCTTTGTGTGCACATCACGATAGAGTGCCTTCTGAATCCTTATGATGAAGAGTCATTGCCAACACATGGTCAATGTGAGAATTAGATATCATGCATTGAGGCATGGATGGTGGAGTTTGTTTAGAAATAAAAGATGGATTGGTTGATAGTTTGGAACCTTTGACTCTCCAAACTTGGGAAGATGAGCAATGATGGATGGATACAAAAGTGTTCATGGAATTAGGACCAACAACTTGATATACTTTGTATGTTGCTTGAGAAGCCTATTTTTTCCTTTGTGGACATCTTTGATGGATATTTGCCCCTTTTAATTTTTTCCCCATAGTTTCTTTGACTAATGGAGTTTGATAGGGATAATCTTTCTTTGTATTTTTTGGTATGATCCATATGTATTTGATTTATCCGATACGCTTCTTAGCTTCTATTTCTTTGATAACATTCTTTGTGCTTTGATTCAAATATTTCTTTTGAGGTTGGTCCCAATTCATGGATGGGGTGATGGGTGGATGAAGATTTGTGACATGGCGGGTTGCAGTATTGGCATCAATTTCATCATAAGGATTCTTTGTGCTCCCTATGTTGACGTTTGCTTGAGATGAAGGTGCCCCCAATTTTATAGAGGTACCACTGATATGTTTAGATTCCTTAATTGTCAAAAAACCAAGACCTTGATGCTTAGGATTGCCAATAATTTGCACTAGTTCTAAGATACCTTGTTCATTTAGGCCTAATCCTCTGCCTTGATAATCTATATGTTGAAATATTTTACTTGCAATAGGATATGATTTACCTTGGAAACAAGGTGATAATGCTTCTTTGCTCTATCATGGATCTTCAAAGGTGATTGCTTCTTCATTGATAAGATAGCTTACCCTAAAAAAGCTAAGTGATCCAAGTTTATAAGTGATAGGATCCTCCATATGTGGGATGACTTTCTGACTAATATCTTTGGCTTGATCTTGTGAGATATTAGATTTTAATTCTTTTTCAAGAGGTGTTGGTGATTTACTATCCACATACAAGTATTCCTTTTGACTCATTTCACAAGATGTTTCTGATTCACAACTTCTATAGGAGCCTTCTTCATGATCTATTTTTGCTATGTCTCCATAGGATGTTTCTGATTTACAAATTTTGTAGAAGCCTTCTTCATGTTATTTTTCTAATATGTCTCCACATGATGTCTTTGATTCACAACTTTTGTAGAAGCCTTCTTCATGATCCATTTCTGATATGTCTCTAGATTTTTCTACATCTTGGTCTTGTGTACAAATGTTAAGAGACTCTTGTTCCTTGGTAATTATGTCAAGAGTATGAGACTCTTGTTTTGAATGAAGATCATCTACATGCCCATCTAAAGAAAGAATCTCACAAGTAGACAAAGGGGTGTGTGCTATATGGATACAATCCTTATTTGCGACATCTTGTATAGATAGGAGAGTGCCCATTAGATCATTGTGGTATCTTGGAGATATAAATTCTTGATCTTGATTAATTCCAGAGTTGCTTTCGACATGCTTTGGATCAAGTTCTTGACATGGATCAATTTCAAAGGATGGATTTCTTATAGCGGGTTCTTGGACATCGTCCTTAGGCATGGGTAGTGGATCAATATCTTGTTGATCTTTGAGGATTCCTTCACTATCCACAATCATGAGGTCGAGGGATGTTAGTATATCTTGGGAAGGACCATTGCTAGACCTTGGTGATAGATGTTGATCATGCTTTGGAATAAATTCTTGAGATATGTCCTCTAACTCATTAGGTGATGTAGAGACATTGTAAACATGATCATTGGTGGATGGATCTTGGATTATATCAATAGGATCAAATAACATCAACACTCCTTGAAATAGATCTTCGTAGGAGGGATCTTGATCATGACTAAAAAATGGCTCTTGATGTATGTTGATTTGATCATTGGATGAGGTGGAAACATCTTCAAGGTGCTCATTGATGGGTAGTTGTGATTGATCTTTGAGATGTGATGACTGATCTTCAAGATGGGGTGATTGGGTTTGTTGTTGATATTGTTTCCCAACCTCTTGAAATTTGAGATATTGTTCTTGATGTGGTTGTGGACCCAACTCAATGATTTGATGACATGGTTCAACCAATGGAAGAGTGTATTGATTTTGGGGTGGAGATGTATCTTGGTGATATGAATCAATGAGTTTCTTGAGTGTAGCAATTTTATTTCATAAGATTTGATCTTGACATTCTCGATATCGTTGACCTAGTTGTTGACCAAGCATAATGGGATAGTGTATTGGTGGTTTTTTCATGGGATCACGAATGGATTGAATTTGGACAATGTTCTAATTGGGTGTGATGTTTAGATTTGGCATTATAGGTTGACTTTGAACATTGTTGTGGTTGAGAATCATATTTTCTGGGTTTAGGTAACTTTGATTTTGCATGGTGTTACCTTGACTTGAATCAACATATGGAGTTGTCAATATATTGCCTAGATTTTGAACAACATTGGGGGGATTTGCAAGCATATCTATCCCAAAGTTCACCAAGTGTGGATTTGAAATGTTCATGTTTGGAAAACTTGTATTTGGAATGTATGGATTTGGTGGGATAATGTTGTTTGGAATAAGAATCATGCATTGACTGTTTGGTTGATAGATTTGTAGGTTTGGAATTTGATTTAAACCTATCATAGGGAAAGGTGGTCCACAACTTAGATTGGGCATACTCACATTCGTTGTACTATTGAGGTTTGGAGGAGATGATGATGCCATGCATAAATGTGAGTTTCAATAATCAATTGGCATTACGAGACTTGGATAGTTTGGTTGACTTGGATTACTAATGATGTATGAATCAAGTTTATATTCCATGTTTTTCTTGTGTTTTGACCTTGTTGACCTCTGAGGGGTTTAGGACCAATGATGAGATGAAGGATGAAAGGGGTGAATGATATGGGTGTTTAAACTTTTAGGAACTTTGGATCAATGCTAGACTTCAGGACTTGATTTGATTTGATTTTGATTGAAAATAGTTTGACTAAGTGTGTTAAGCCAAACAAGGCAATCTTGGATAATGAACTTGTAAATTCTAGGAAGTTGTGTTATCCTAGAGTGAACTTGTACATAAGAGGATAATTTGACTAAGTGTGTTAAGTCAAACAAGGTGATAATGGATTGGATAATTTGACTAAGTGTGTTAAGACAAAAAAAGTGATAATGAACTTGTAAACCCTATGAAGTTGTGTTATCCTAGAGTAAATTCATGCACAAGAGGATAATTTGACTAAGTGCGTTAAGTCAAACAAAGTGATTTTGGATAACGAACTCCTAGACCCCAAGATGTTGGATTTTATCAAGAGGTAAATTTGCTCACAAGGATTATTTGACTAAGTGTGTTAAGTCAAACAAGATGATTTTGATTTTTCCTAAAATTTTAGCATAAATGATGTTTTCAAAGTTCCCAAGAGTTTTTTAATGAGATGATGTTTGAGATGGATGAGATGATTGGTTGTTTTGATCATAAATGAACCTAAGATGGACTTGTTTATAAGACCAAGGTTTTGAAGAACATGTTTTTCCCTAAGAGTAGTTCAAACCAAAAGACCAATGTTCGCATGGAAAACCATAAGACAGAAGATTGCAAGTGCATGTGTGAGGTTCAATTGGAGTTAAACTTGATAAATGACTTGATTTTTTACCACAAATACTTCTTGCATAGTTTTTCAAACTGAATGTCTATGTTTCAATTCCTTTTCATTCCACAATGTCCATTATGTGAAAATCAAGTTTTCAAGAGCATAGTTTCCTAGGTTGACTTTAGTGAGCAAATGGAGGTATAAATTCAAATGTTTAGAAGCCTCTAAGGATAGAATCCCTAGGGCAAGCAATAACACTTGAATTTTGTCAATGGTATTTTCTTCCTAAAGGGTTTGAAATTTCGATGATAGTGTTGAATGTTTGTTTTTCCAATGTTTTCGATCCAACAAAGTGTTTTGATTTCAAGAACATGCAAAATCCTAGGATAAAAAGAAAATATTTGTTGGGATCCCAGTTGGATAAATCCAGCTGCGCATATTCAGTGCGGATGATTAGATGCTTGACCACATAGGCTCCCCCTTATAGTGCACTCGCTTCTTGGGTCAGCCAAGCATCAGTACCCATGAATCTCCCATGACATAATTTTCATCTCTACAACAAAATCTTATGTATATGTGGGGCGGCTTCAAAGGACATGAACTTTTGCACCAACAAATAGATTAGGATTTTGGCCTTTGCTAAACAAAGGTTTTAATGTGAGCATTCCGTTCGTGGGGGACCATCCATGTAGTGAGAGACCATTGTTGCCCTTCTCGTCAGAATAATCCTCGTGATTCTTGAACTTTTCTTGAGAATCCACACTTATATATTGATATACCGGTTGGAAGTCCCTTGGCTTTAGCATGTTACCAGTTGGGTCGTTCCCTGGGGTGATTAATTTTTCCCACTAGGCATGCCCTCTAAGAGAAACAAAAGCAAGCAAGAATGTCCCGTAGTTCGATCAAACTTTGTTGGAAAAAAAAGGGAGAACACTCTCAAGATTGGTTCAATTTTTAATCCCAAATCAAAATGTGGAAGCAATCTTTTTGATAACTTAATATCAGAAAAAGACTTTTGATTCTCAAGATCGTCATGAGGCACGAGAGAAGTGTATACATCTTTTCAATACTATTATTTTATAAAAAAGATTACAAAACACCAAATGCACATGTTCTTTTAATTTCCAAAGGTAAAATTGAGTTCTTTTTGAAGCCCCGAAATCAAAATGTGAGAGTTGTTTGTTAAATTTTTAGAACCCAAATTGAAATTTAGTAAGTTTCTAATGTTCAGTTTTAGCCCAACTTTGAAAAAAATCAATCAATGATTAATTTTAAATCCAAATTGAAAGTGAGTTGTCCTAAAACATAAAATGAAAGCAAGAAATGGAAGCTCTAAGCATTTAAAAATGCTTTGTTGATTTCATGTTCAATGCTTAGTTTTCCAACTCAAATTTGTTTGATATCTTCTGGATTTTCTCTGCTTTGCTATTTTGTTATCTTCAAGAAATTCATCCTTGTTATGTGAATTTTTTCCCAAGAGAAGAAAAATATATAAATAACCCTTTGGAATTAAAAGGGAGATAAAAAATAAAGGATGTTATGATCCTTTGGTTAAAAGAGAGTTTAATAAAGAATACTTATAAACACTCTTTAAATAAAAGAAGAAGAATTATTTATTTAAATAATTATTAAAAAGCAACCTTTTGTGAAAGGGTGTGATGGTTTGGAAACCACCCCTTAAAAGGATATATAAATAATTAATGTGAGACTTGTGAGAGACAGGAAAGCATGGAGAACATTCAAGGAAGAAAAACAATCAAGGAAGAAGGAAGTGGTTGGTGAGCTATGGACAAGATGGAGAAGGGGGCACATCTATAGTGTGTGTCCAACCTGGGGTACAAGTGCGTGCACTCAGGATGGTCCTGGCCAGGGCATGGTTTTGTGGCACAAGTGTTGAGCATTGTTCCAGTGGAACCAACACTCATGTAGAGCGACAAAGTATGCTTATTCCTCCTAGACTGTTCCATGGCAAGAGCCAATACCACTCAAATCTTTCTAAGGGTTGAGGATGGACCCGCGGTGTAATATGGGATGCACCTAATCCTCCTCCCATTTTTCCAATGGTGCAGAAGGCGAGAGGAAAGAATAGGACCCATGGTGTAGTGCACAATACACCGATATTCTTTCTACTTGGGATGCATTATGGGCATGATTGTTGAGTACTTTTTCATTGATGTCAAGGTGTTTGAGTTGCAGGTAGCTTTTCCAAGTGTTATTATTCAGATAAGTACTAAAACCATTGATTCTAAATTATATTGAGAATAGTATATATATAGTATTTTGGTGTTGATGTATTTGAATTATATGAATGTGTATTCCATTTATCAGGTTAACTATCTATTTTAGAATTTCTTAATAAACTCACACATATTATCTTTTGCATTGATTATTCACATCCATTTTAATAATATTGTAGTTTTTAAATTATCTTTATTCTAATATTTAATCCACTAAATCCATTGCTAACACTTAAATAACTTTCGAGGAAAAGTGACATCATATTTGGTATCAAAGCCTAATAATTGTAACCTAGTTTTGTGACTTGTAATTATTAGATTGATTATAATACTTCCTTTAGACCAATTCTTCAATTAAAATAGAAATCACAATTATAAAAATAAAATTACTAATTTTATATCCAATCTATTTAAATATATAAAATTTAAAAACCTATAATCATTAAAAAAAAAAATAGTTAAAAAAAAATCACCTTTAAATATGTTTAAATTTATATATCCATTTATCATCTTAATACTATATAAGTAATACATTAAAAAATTGAAAGGTAAAGGTAATACATTTTTGCATATATATTTTACGCCGAAGGCGTATCCAAGTTGAAAGAGGCCGAGCTAAAATGCATAATCAACGGTTGACTCTTTCCTGGAGACCATTGAAATCAGTGTAACCGTTAATTTTTACGGTCGTATTTATCTCATGTTTTATTACGTTGAAGGCGTTCCTTGACGGTGTACAGATTCATAAAACGCTTGCACGATGATCATTCAGATCATGATCATTGAAATTTGCCTCAAAATCATCGGGAGTAAGCCGCCATTGTTCTCGTAACTTAACTCCACCTCGCCATTGCTTTTCGTCTTCTCAGGCGGCGACAAAGCTCTATACTCCATAGCACTCTTCACCAACACGACAATGCCATTTCTTTTCAATGACTTTTCGAGAGAACAAGTTTAATGTTTGGTTTTAGTTTGATTGGGAAGGGGCAGAGCCTTTGTAGGCCTCTGTTGTCTTCCACTAGGCGGACACAGAGGAAGAGCCTTGCTTGCTGTCTCCATTCCCAATCACTACACAAAATCATCGACAATGGCACGTTGTACAAAAGTCAAATGCGCGAAAGATTGAGAATGGGTTTCATGGTAAACAAAGGGCCATTCTGGTATTTGAGAATGAAAGGGTGCTTCCACTAGAGCAGACAACTTTCTCCACTGACCAAGGGTACTAGCTGTAGCATCCACTGTGGACAATGCCACCATACATCTTAGCCCTTTAAATTGGAGTTACATAGATTTGAAAGATTAGATGTTCAATGAAGGGAAGAAGTATGGTGCATGAAAAAGCAAGAGGATGATGGGGTTAAACAGGTAGAGGGAGCGAAGTCCAAGAGAGATGAAAAGCATCAGAAAGGGAGCTTATACCACTGGCAATCGCAAATGCCAATAACCACTGAGCAATTTGCAATGGAGTTTCCTAGCAAATTCCATTGTTGACATTTTCGGCCACAGTGATTAAGGAGGCATCATGATTCAAAATCTCATTCAAAGGAGGAACAAAGTTATCTGAGTGACAATGATTGGTATAGGATGGACTATTTACCTCAAAACCCATTTGCCAGAGACAAATACAAAGTCAAAGTCTCTAATGGGGTTGCAGTATATCTTCAAATTAAGATCTTGGCCAAATAGAGTTTAGGATAGAAAGCAGGTAATCGAGATCATACATGTATCATCCTCCTTTCTTGCCCAGTACACAAAAAAAATTGGCCTTACGCTTCCAATTATGTTCCCAACAAGGAAAGGAAGAAAAGAGCTCTCTTAGACAACTTTGCTGCTAATGTTTTGGGTAGGATGTCTGATTTTATGTAGGGTTATTACAGTAATGAATACGTCCTTCCCCAAAACAAAAATAACTTAACATAAATCAACATTGCACTAAACTTTAATTTCACCTTTCCAAAGTTGTGGATCATCTTTTGTTGTCTGTGGGGTCCACGTAGATGAAAAAAATAAAAGGGAAAAGCTGGTGTGCCATAAAGAATGAGCCCAAATAATAGAGATGATCTTTCAGAAACTTTAAAACATATAGATCATGATTAGATGCAACATGTGTAAAGAAATATATACCCATGTCCAACAATCAGTGGTCTATGAATTTTCACAACATATTCCAAGAAAATACTGTTATGATTTTTTTAACTATCAGTCTATCTTACCATCTATATCTCTTTATCTCCCCCACTCCCTCTTCCTCTATATCACTTTATCTCTCCCTCTCTGGATGGTTTCTACATAATTATAATTTTCTTATTATTACATTTGTGAATTCTACTTAGCAATGATTATAAACATTTGCTACTAATATCGACTATATTTTTCAAGTCATGAAAATCCCTTTATTAAGAGGTATTTTTGGAAAGTGGTGAACATTATTATTTTTCTCATTAGAAAAAATAAGCTAAAGCTCACATATCTCTCTCTTCCCCCCTCTATCTCTTCCTCTTTTATCCCTATCTCTTCCTCTTTGTCTCCCTCTCTCTATTTCAGAAATAACATGAGCCTATTGGTAATGGAGTCTGATTATCTTCCTCATTGAAAGGTTTTGTTTTAATCATGTTTGGATTCCTATAAGAGGATGCATAGTTGACTTGTAGCTATCATTTCTCTATTGAGACCTTCGTTGCATAGGAAACATCATTTTCTAAATGACCTACCAATTGACCTCATGTACTGCACAAATGTATGCAAAAAATAGACCAATTTTTTTGGAATTGATCTTCCACAACTCTTCGGCATACCCATTGCACACCAAGGTGCAATTGCTAGTTTTACTATTTATTACTTTCATCATATATTACATCACATTAACATTCATCTTGAAGTGTTGTGCCCTCTCCAAAAGGTTGCACAGCTGAATCATGAAGGAAATTAATTTATTGTGGTGAAAGAACAATTTAAAGAGTGGAAGGTCATTATCAAAACATATAAAGAGTGTTATTCTTCTTAATAAATGCCTTAAGTAACTAATACGTAGGATTCTTATTCCCCCTTAAAATTAGCCTAACTTTTTATTAAAGATAATTTTTTTGAAAAAGGTAATAAAAAGGAACTCTTTATTTTTATAAGATTAATCTTTATATATAAGAAGAATTTAATTATAATTATAATTATTTATTTTAAAGTATTATTTAAAAAAATATATATACTAATATTTATTATTTTAATATAAATATAGAAATTATATATAATTTTATTTTATTATTGAATAATATTTTTCAAAGGGTAATTTTATATTTATTTGAATGCAATTTGTATCATTCAAAAGTTAAAATATGATATGTCATCTATTTATTTAACATTGCACAAGAAAATCATAAGATTTGCACTCAATATCTTTCACATAACTACACATTCTTTCACCATTTGTAACTAATAAAAAAAAAATCATTTAAAAGTGAAATTACATATATATATATATATATATATATATATATATATATATATATATATATATATATATATATATATATATATATATATATATATATATATATAATAAAAGGAGATTAAGAAATAATAAATAGAAATTTTAGAAGTGTTTTTAAATTAAAAAAAAAAGAAGAGTTTATAAGAATAAAAAATGGTTTATAAAGTAAATTAATAAATAATATAGTTTTTAATTTTTTTGGTAATTTAAATTTGAATAAGATTACATTTTAATTGATTATTTTTAATTATTAATATAATCTATGTTCTTTTTATTTTTACGTTTTGTAAATATTATAAATCAAATTTAGATGATGTCATCAAATTTTGACAATAATTAAAAGTAGGGTCATTCTTTTTAGTTGATCATAGTATATGATAAATTGAGTAGGTTCATTATTTTTAATACCAAGTGTGATCCTTTTAAAATGTCAAGTCCTAGTGTGAGATGCTAAACAAATAATGAGTAATGCAATAAAAACTAACATAAGAAAAGGGCGCCTCAATGATT
The DNA here is from genome assembly GCA_007115665.2 of Sequoiadendron giganteum. Taxonomy (NCBI): domain Eukaryota; kingdom Viridiplantae; phylum Streptophyta; class Pinopsida; order Cupressales; family Cupressaceae; genus Sequoiadendron; species Sequoiadendron giganteum. The sequence continues at coordinate 84,832,841 of VCHN02000014.1, read as the reverse complement.
AGCCTAAGAAATAGATAACATGAAAGCAAGATAAACAAATTGATTGTTGATTGTTATACCTTCATGCTGCTTCTTCCTTGGTTGACCCTTGATCTTTGGATGTCTTGTGTGCTCCTTGGATGACAATGGAGTGAAGTGGATACAAGATGCAAGATGGATTGATGAAAAATACTATGGAAAAACTAAAATGCTGCAAATGACAATTTGACAAGAGTTTTGTAGTAAAAGATTTGATCCCCAAAATGGGAGAAATGAGGGGATATTTATAGGATAATTGGAATTCTCTAAAGAATTCAATGGTTGAGATTGATCCAACAAGATCAAGATGAAGGGCTATGGTGAGTTGAGGACTCACAAGCCTTCACATCTTGACATGTGAAATGTGAGATGTCTTAGGGTGGAATGATGTGGAAATGAGGTGAAAGAGAAGTACATGAGGTGGAAGAAGGACAAGTACCTTGGGGGATGAAAAGATTCCTTGGAGGAATAAAAGTGAATTAAAAATTCACAATGATTGGAAAAATCTAGTGGATAAAAGAGGGTCTCCAAAAAGCTAAAGATTTGTCAGATGTGGGTGATATGACAAGTCCAAGGTTCTAGAAGTCCTTGGCACATGTAAAGTTACAAGTCAAGCCTTCTAGAAATTTGCATGGGGATGGGGAAGACTTTGGAAAGATAAAAGTGAATTGAAAATTCACATGGGGAAGAGAGGAGCATTGGGTGAATAAATGTGAATTAAAAATTTACATGGGGAAGAGAGTCAATGCCAAAAAAGGCAAATGGAAAGGTTAACTAGAAAAGGTAAGCCAAATGTGGCTAATGACTTTGATTAAGGTTGTGCAAACACAAGATTATGATAATTAATGAGAGATTAGAAGCAAGTGGGAGATTATGGAAGATGCAACACTTAATCAAGATTAAGTGGTGCACATCCTAATCACAGATTAATTAATTTAATCCGGATTAAAAGGGGATTATGGAGAATGTGAAAAGGAGAGAGAAAAAGAGGGATTAAAAATTGGTTTTAATCCAAATGGGTTAAAAGACTAAATTAATTTTTTTTTCATATTTATTTAATTTAGAGAAGAAAAGGGATAAGGTAAAGTATTTAATTTATTTAATTACATACTTTAGGAACCTTAGGCAGAAAATGAAATAATGATTAAATAAAATATTTAATCACTATTAATGAAATAGATGAATAGAGTAGACGATTTTGATCATATGGAAGTGATCAAATTTAGATGTCTACATTTTTCCCCTCTTCGAAGTATCATTAGAATAACTGTGCTTCAAAGAAAAATAAAATGCAGATGACTCTATAGAGGAAGTAACCAGAAGATGATGCCCCAATGTGGGGAGGAGGACCTGAGCTATCCAATTAGTGGGGAATGGATGAAGATGCCCCAATGTTGGAGGGGAATGACCATGACAGGGAAAATAGATAAATGTGAAGGGTATGCCCCCTCGAGAGGGCGACGGGGGAAAAGAGAGGGAATCTAGGCGACCTCTCGATAGGAAGAAATGGATAGTATGGTTGGAAAGAGCATGAAAAAATAAGAAACTTTATCTTTTGAACGAAGTCAAACGGACAAATAGTTTGCAAATGGCGGCCTCGGGAAGGGAAGAGATTAGTTTGAGGAAAAAAAGGTAAATAAGAAGTAAAAAAATACCCCTTAAAAAGGGAGGGAAAAGAGAGGGGTCCCGGATGAATTTTTGATAGGAAGAAATAAAAGGTATGGTTGGAAAGAGCTTGAAAAAATAAGCAAGTTTTCCTTTTGAACGAAGTCGATCCGACGCACGGTTTGCAAATGGCGGCCTCGAGAAGAAAAGGGAAGAAAAAACCTGCAGAGGGGTAGATTTGCCCCACTGTAGAAGGGTGGATCTGCCCTGGCATGGGGCAGGTCTGCCCCGGGACAAGGGGCGGGTCCACCTAGGGGCCAAGGGTGGGTCCACCCCGTGGCTGGGGGCCGGTCCGCCTCGATGAAGGGCGAGTGCGCCCCGCGGCCAGGGGCGGATCCGCCCCAGTTCGGGAGGGGGGGGAGATGGATGAAGAGTGATGGAGGAAAGAGAGGAAGGGATGATGAAAGGGGATATGAAAATTATGATGTAAAGTGATGAACAAAAAATGATGATAAGCGATGGGAGATAAAGGTGAGTACAAATGGATTCAAGGACAAAGATGATGTTGCCCCAATCAAGCTACAAGTCAGGTTGGGCAGATGGTTGATGGAGTGTTGGTGATGAGGACATGATACATCCCAAACAACACAAGGATAGGGAAGGATACATCTTGATGAAGATGAGGATGAGTGTTGTTGATGAGGGAATGATACATCCCAAAACAACACAAGGATAGGGGAGGATACATCCGGATGAGGATGAGGATGAGTGTTGTTGACGAGGGAATGATACATACCAAAACAACACAAGGATAGGGAATGATACATCCCAATGAGAGTGTTGTTGATGAGGGAAAGATACATCCCAAAACAACACAAGGATAGGGAAGGATACATCCCACAAATGATAATGATGATGATGAGGAGGATGATTGGATCAAGGCTTGTAGCAAGGCTAAGACCAAGAGTGTGATTAGATTATTTGAATGGATGAGGATGGGGGAGATGTGCAAGATGATGGAATAGAAAATGAAATGCAATCCTAATGTAATTAGCCATTCTTAGAGCACTGATTTTTTCTATAGCATAAGGCACCGAGCGTCAGGGTATGTAAACCAAGACGGATTAGTGTCTAATGCATAAAACAAACACAACAAACAAGAAGGCTATTCCAACACCCCAAAGTCACGAAGACATTGGTCAGGCCAGGTATTGGGATAAACACAAGCACAAAAGGATGCCCTAGCGTAACACAAGACCTTGGGGATCTTGGTGGGTACTACGTGGGACAACCAAGAAGACATAAATAGAAAAAAGATCAATATACGCCCCTATGTTTACTAGTCAAAGCACACCATGATATGATGGATCAAGGCGACCATGACAAGTGAGGATAGGGAGCTCAAATGATAAAAAAAATTCAAAAGAATCAAAAGATCAGAATCAAGTTCAAACGTCCTTTGCCATAGGATCAAGAGGATGGATGGGGTTGATGTGGTCTATTAGGAAGGATACATCCTGTTGAGACCAAAGATGGAGGATAGATTGGTTGATTGATATGACGCAGGATATCTGAAACCAATTGAATCTTATGAGACTAAAGACCTTTGTTTTGAAAGAACCAATGAGGAGAGGGACATACTTGATGAAATGACAAGACGATGAGACATAAGGCAACAAGATGACAAAATGATGAGGTGACAAAATAGACACACCCTAAAGACCTAGGGGCTCGAGGGTTGATCAAAGATCAACCTTGCCTACGTGAAAGCACAGAGCCCTCATAGTTCGATAAAAAACCGGGGATAAAAGTGGAAAGAGGACAATGAAGACCAATGGTGGATGGTGAAAGACATGAAATATACCCTAGGAGCAGACAAAATGATTTAGCCTTGCCTACGTGAGAGCGCAGGGGCAACGCAGTTCAATATAAGGCCAAAGACAAACGATGGAGGATGACAAGATAGACAAAAGACAGAGCCCCGGGGGCAGATCAAATGATTGAACTTGCCTACGTGAAAGCGTAGGGGCAACAAAGTTTGACAAGGCCAAAGATAGATGATGAAAGATGACAAGACAAACAAAAGATAGAACCCAAGGGCGGATCAAATGATTGACCTTGCCTACGTGAAAGCGCAGGGGCAATGTAGTTCGACACAAGACCAAAGACAAACAATGAGATGACCATGATGAGAAGACACATGAAGGATGGTGATATGATGAGCCAGGATAGGCTGTGTGGATGGGATGGTCGATATGTTGGATGTGGGTTATGTGAAGCTCAAGGATGGGATAGCTATTCTATATTATTAGAAGATGAATTGAGAAGATGAGACGATGGACAGATGAGCGATGAAGATATGAGAAAGATGTGGGAAATAGATAGGAGGGATGAATTAGGATGTGAATGGCATTGGAGTGCATGGGGGTAGCCTATAGCGAGATACCAATGACAAGGGATGATGAGATAGGAGGAAAATAGAGGGAAAGGGATGGATGGATAAGAAGATGCGAGGATAGGTGGATAGATGATGGATAGATGAGTGATGAAGATTGAGAGGATATTAGAAAGATGTAAGGATAGGATAAGAGGATATAGGAATGGGGTAGATAAGGATGAAAGGATGAAAAGGACTAGTGGATGAGAGTATAGGAAGATAAGGATTTGGTAGATGGAAGGGATGACTAGATGTATAAATGGATGGGGAGGTAAGAATGGGCAGAATGGGGAGATGGAGAGGATTACTTGGCGGAATGGATGGACGATGTCTCCAAGGACCCAATTGCAAATAAGGAGATGCCCCCACTCTAGATGTGTCATGCATGGCGAGGCAAGAGGGATAGCAAGATGGGTGGATAAGGGAGGGAGATGGGCAATGGAAGATATATAGAGGTGGATAGGATGCATGGACAATGGAAGATAGAGAGAGGTGGATAGGATGCACAGATAATGGAAGATAGAGGTGGATAGGATGCACAAATAATGCAAGATAGAGAGAGGTGGATAGGATGCACAAATAATGCAAGATAGAGAGAGGTGGATAAGGAATATGATAGTGTATGGATGAGGGGAATATATGCCAAGAGGTACCCAAAGCATGTATATAGGTTTGCCCCTACATTTATCAAGATCACAAGGAAGATGGAGGGAGTGGGATAAATGGGATAGGATGGATAGGATGCGAAAGATAGGTAGATGTAGGAGATGGAGGAAAGGAATCCGTAAGTGGATGTTGCCCTCAATCGTGGAAGGAGACTAGATGGGGAATTTATGCATGATGCCTGTTTTCCAAGTTTTCATCATGGTACTTATCCAAGGCGCTTGTTTGCCAAGTTTTCACCATTGGACGAATGATTCTCTTTACTATTTTTTATTTTTTTGTATTTTTTGGACTAGGATGTGGATGAAGATGGATAAAGATAGGGATATGGATATGTGGATTTGGAGGATATTTGTTAAGGAGATGGATGAAGGACTCAAGCATCAAATTCCATATGAGGTAAGAAGAGCCCATGTGTAAAGTGACCAACGAATGTTGGTACAACCTTAGTAGAAGAAATGGATTATGCTAGAGGATGAATCAAAGGGATTGGACGGGGGAGATAGGGGGATAGTGGATGGGGTGTTGAAAAGTGTATGAATAGAATGATGGAGTGGATGTATGATAGAGGAAGGTGTTCAAGACCAACATTGGCACATGTGGTGGATGTGAAAAGATAGGTGGAGGAATGGATGGAGAGGGTGGCGATAATGGAGGAGTTGGGATAGTGATTTTCGAGACATAAGGACCTAAAACAGATTTAGGAGATGGAGGATGCAAATGATTAGCACATTTGGATGGCATTAGGGATTTCTCATTTGAAGGCATGACCTCTTTTTTCTTGGGAATCCACATGGTTTTGATTTTTGTTTTAGTGAGATTTTGTGGCCATTTGGATTGATTTCGATGTTGGAATTTCTTTTTGTCATGTATTTTGAAGAGGACATGAGGAGCTTTAGATTCATGTGGATTTTTGGATTTATGCATTTTTGCTTTGGCATCCAAAGTGATTTTAGTAGCAATCTGATGGGTATGGGGAGATGGATGATGTGGAGAGGACGTGGATGGAGTGATAGAAGTAGGCATTTGATGAGGAAGTGTGGATGGAGGATGCGAGATAACATGCATGGAGGGGTGCCTTTGTTGATCCTAATTAGGAGTTATGAAGGTAGGATTTTTATGTTGTGTACGAGGGATATGGGGTGGATGAATGAAAGGATGAATAGGATAAGATGGAGGGGGTGATTGTTGGATATAAGGACCCAAAATAGACTATGTATATGGAGGATGTGTGGGGTTGGGTGGAGGGCTATAAGAACCCATAATAGATGTAGGATGAGAAATGATGGATGGAGGGACATAAGGACCCAAAATGGATTTAGAGGATGAGGGAGGAAGATGGACAGTTGTTTTGAGGTGATATGATGGAGGAGGGGGGTGGCAGAAAATGACTTGGTAGAATGATGGAAAGTACCTCTTGTGCCTTTAGAAGAGGAGCGTTTAGGATGTATGGAGGTTGTACCAACATCTTTAGAGTGTGGGTTTTGGGAGATATATCCAAGACCATGTGTGCCTGGAGGTTCTTTGACTTGGATGGGCTCTAAAGTACCTTGCGCATGAAGGCCTAAACCTTTTCCTTGATAGTTCATGTTCTATAGCATGTGATTTATGGTAGGATGCTTATTCTTTTAGAAGTATGATGTGAGCACATTAGTAGGTGGAAGAGGTAAGGTGGTGCATACATGTTGTTTTTCTTTTGCAAGAAGGCCACCATGGATAAGTGTAATGTGACCAAGGTGATACAAAAGTGGCATTGGGATGGGCGATGAAGGATCATGCGATAGCAACATTATGAGGAATGAGTGATAAGGGATTGAGAGAGGGATTAGGGAAGATGATAGGATCTGGGTTTTTGGTAGTGGATGATGAGGGCTCATGAGATAGAGTGATTGGATCTTGAATGTAAAGGGAATCATGGGATAAAGTGGATGAGCTAGTGTGATCTTGAGATGGTGTGGATGGGAGGATAGGAATCATGAGATGGGATAGATGGGGGATTATGATCTTGGGATGTAGTGGATGGGATGGGAGGATCTTGATTTGGAGAAGGGGATATGCTTGTATGCTTTGGATTAAGCTCTTGGCATGAATCATCTTGTGTGGGATGTATGATGATGGAAGAGTGTTGGAGGGACTCCTCAATCGGGGGAGATAGGAGGATGGAGGATTCATTAAGGTCATGGGATTGAAGTTTGTGAATATTAGAACTGGGAGGAGTGGATTGGATGTATTCAATGGATTGGGTGGATCTAGTAGTAGAAGATGGGGATTTAATGGATTCAATGGGTTTGACTAGCTCAACCATTTGGATGGTGTCAGGAATGGTGATGGGAGGGATAGGTGTAGGATGGAGGAGGGCCTCATCTCTAGTGATAGTACATGATAAAGTGGGAGGGCATGATGTCTCTTCTTGCATGAGTCCTTGGGAAACATTTGGAAGGGATGTAGGATTAGGTAGAGTGATGGGAATGGATGGAGGATTAGGGATGGATGAAGGATTAGGATTAGGGATTGGTGGATTAGGATGAGACGTGGGGATGGAAATGGATGGAGGATTATGATTAGGGATTGGTGGATTATGATTAGACATGGGGATGAGATTGGATGGAGGACTAGGAGGAGATGAAGGATTAGGATTAGATGAAGGGATGGGAATGGATGGAGGATTAGGGATTGGTGGATAAGAATTAGATGTGGGGATGGGATTGGATGGAGGACTAGGAGGAGATGGAGGGCTAGGATTAGATGAGGGGATGGGAATGGATGGAGGACTAGGAGGAGATGGAAGATTAGGATTCGGGATGGGAGGATTAGATGAGTGGATGGGTGGATGAGGATTAGATGTAGAACTAGGAGGAGATGGAGGATTATGATTAGATGAGTGGATGGGACTAGATGGAGGACTAGGAGTGGATGGAGGATTAGGGTTAGGGATTGGAGAATTAGATGAGTGGATGGGTGGATGAGGATTAGATGTAGAACTAGGAGGAGATGGAGGACTAGGAGTGGATGGAGGATTAGGGTTAGGGATTGGAGAATTAGATGAGTGGATGGGTGGATGAGGATTAGATGTAGAACTAGGAGGAGATGGAGGATTATGATTAGGTGAGTGGATGGGACTAGATGGGGGACTAGGAGTGGTTGGAGGAGATGGAGGATTATGATTAGATGGAGGATTAAGATATAATGTGGGAAAAGGGAGAGTGACGTAGGAGGATGTGGATGTTGGATTAGATTGGGAAGATGCGGATGGTGAGTGATAGTAGGAAGATGTAGATGAAGGATTAGAATGGGAAGATGTGGAATTAATGTAAGGATATTGGGATGGGGGATTATGATAGGAAGGTGTGGATTTTGGATTAGGATGGGAAGATTGAGGTGGTGGACCACCATAGGAAGACATGTATGGTGAGTTGGCATAGGATGATATGGATGGTAGATTAGGATGAGAGGATTGAGATGGTGGATTAAGATAGGAGGAATATTGGGATGGGGGATTGCGATAGGAAGGTGTGGGTTTTTGGATTAGGATGGGAAGATTGGGATGTGGGATTAAGGTAGAGGGATTGGCATTGTTCATGATGATAAGGATAATAGGATGTGGATGTTGGGTAGGATAGAGGTTGAAAGGGAGGACATGATGAATATGTCGATGGTGAGGATGTTAGATATCCCTTGTTGAGGGTAGCATAAGAACTATTATTAGATGTGGATGAAGGCATGGTGGGATAGTTCAAAGAAGTGGTGGGATTTTGGGAGGCGATTGGAGAGAGCTTGCTAGCAATAATAGTGTCAAGGGGATCTATATAAAAATCTTCATGATCAACAAGATTTTCGTTATTGTCATCAACAGAGTTAGGATTCCCCTTGACTACTATTATTAGTCGTGTGAGAGAGGGATAAAGATTCATGATGGATACAGATTATAAGGAAAGAATAGATGATGGATAGAAAACTAGGATGTATTGGAAGCTCATATGGGGATTGGATGAAAGCTCAGATTGGGATTGGATGATGGATCAATCAATTAATTTGATGATTGGATAAGGATTGGTTGATGGAGGGGATCTTAAAACCTGATTTGGAAATCACCCTAAGTGAATACGTTGGTTGATCAGATTAAACTGGTTAATCAATGATCACGACACCAAATCCGTCTTGAGATAGAAGGGGATTGATTTGGGCCAATGATGTTGACTTACAACACAAATCCACCTCAAGATAGAAGTAGATTGATTAGGTTGAAGATAATGATTGATATGTAGGATAATAATCAAACTTAACGCCTTGGTCAATTCGGGAGATAACTCCTAAAACAATGTTTATGCAAATGGAAGATGTGTTGTTGAATTGATCTTTTTGGAAAGTGCAAATGTTTAGGCCACATGGTAAGATGGGTATCCCAAATGGTGGAATGATCAATGAGAATGTGATAAATGGACGGTTTAAAAAGGTTAAATGGAGGCTTGGAGTGGTCAAATGGATGTTTGGATTGATTAAAGGAGTGTTTAGGATGATCAAATGGTCAAATGGAGACTCAGAGTGGTTGAACAGGGGTTTAGAATGGTCAAATGGATGAAATTGTTCGTTCAAGGGGCGTATCTGCACTTTTGCAGTAAAAACTATCAGAAACATCAGAACATGGGGGCGTATATGCACTTCTATAGTGAAAAATGCTGAAATAGGGGGGCGTATCCGCACTTCTGCAGTAAAAAGACTGGCAGAAACGTCAGAACAGGGGGCGTATTCGCACTTCTGCAGTAAAAAAATTGGCAGAAACGTCGAAACAGGGGGGCGTATCTGCACTTCTGTACTAAAAAAACTGGCAGAAACATCATAACAGGGGGGCGTATCCACACTTCTGTAGTAAAAAAATTGGTAGAAACATCGGAACAGGGGGGTGCATCCACACTTTTGTAGTAAAAAAACTGGCAGAAACATCGGAATAGGGGGGCATATCCGCACTTTTGCAGTGAAAAGTGCTAAAACAGGGGGGCGAATCCACCCCTCTATAGGAACAGTGACTTGGTTTGGAATGAGGGATTATGGCAAGGACTTGAAATGACTTAATGAAGGTTTGACTTATCAAAATTTATTGGTTTTTCACAGAAAGACACTTTGAACAAGCACAATCCTATGATTAGTATTAAGGGGTATGGCCAGCAAAGGTCTTACTCTAGGATGAACAAGGTTTCTAGGGAGTCCTCGATATATGCTCAGTACGTGAGGCACAACCGTGAACACCAGTTCGTCACAAGCGTGAGTCGGGAACCCCAACGAGATACTGAAAGGCTTAGACCAACTCTTCACATCTATTTAGGTATCACCCTAGCTTTGATGCTCCGCCAATTACGACACAACTGGATTGGGGTATAAATTTGGCTCTCCCCCCTTTATATACCCCACTAGTACGCGTGGTTGGGATCGTCCCTTGGGGTGATGAAATCCCCAAGCAGGTCCCTCTAAGAAGAAGACATTAATCATTTCCAACTACCCCCCCGATCCGCACAAAGTGCAAGGGGAAGGTGAAAAAAAAATAATGTCCCCTTAGGGTAACACAAAGAAAAATAGACACAACAAGCAACAAGTATTACTTCCCCCTAATTATGCTAAGTGAATAGATAAAATAGGAAGGAAAACTTTAAAATTTGAATAAAATAAAGGCCCTGCAAGCAAATGTTAGTTGTGGAAAATGCTAGAACAGGAGGGCGTATCCACCCCTCTGTAGAAAATTGTCAAAAATGTCAGAACATGGGGGCGTATCCGCACTTCTGCAGAAAACAATTAGCAAAAATGTTAGAACACGAGGGCATATCCGCACTTTTGCAGAAAATAGTTAGCAAAAATATCGGAACACGGGGGCATATCTGCACTTCTGCAGAAAACAATTAGCAAAAAAATCGAAACACGGGGGCGTATTCGCACTTCTGCAGAAAATAGTTAGCAAAAAATGTCAGAACATGGGGGCGTATCCACACTTTTGTAGAAAAAAGTTAGCAAAAACCTCGGAACACGGGGGCGTATCCACACTTCTGTAGAAAATAGTTAGCAAAAACATCGGAACACGGGGGCGTATCCGCACTTCTGCAGAAAACAGTTAGCAAAAATGTCGGAACACGAGGGCATATCCGCACTTCTGCAAAAAATAGTTAGCAAAAAACATCAGAACATGGGGGCGTATCCGCACTTCTGCAGAAAACAGTTAGCAAAAAAAAAAAACGTCAGAACATGGGGGCGTATCCGCATTTCAGCAGAAAATAGCTAGCAAAAATGTTAGAACGTGGGGGCGTATCCGCACTTCTACGGTAAAAAGTTAGCAAAAATGTCAGAACGTAGGGGTGTATCCGCACTTCTGTAGTAAAATAGTTAGCAAAAATGTCAGAACGCGGGGGCATATCCGCACTTTTGCAGTAAAACAGTTAGCAAAAACGTCAGAATGCGGGGGTGTATCTGCACTTCTGTAGTAAAAATTATCAAAAACGTCGGATTGTGGGGGCGTATCCGCACTTCTGCAATAAAAACTATCAGAAACGTTGGAACAGGAGGGCATATCCGCCCCTTTGCAGCGTCTGGGAGGGAAAATCCGCCCCTCTGTGACCTGAACCTGCAAAGAACTTAAACAATAGCAAACGTGAAGTGAAGGGACCCATTTGTGGATCCCACCGAGTGTGCCAGAAATGTGATCCTTTTAAAATGTCAAGTCCTAGTGTGAGATGCTAAACAGATAATGAGTAATGCAATAAGAAGAACTAACATAAGAAAATGACACCTCAATGATTAGCCTAAAAAATAGATAACATGAAAGCGAGATAAACAAATTGATTGTTGATTGTTATATCTTCATGCTGCTTCTTCCTTGGTTGACCCTTAATCTTTGGATGTCTTGTGTGCTCCTTGGATGGTAATGGAGTGAAGTGGATGCAAGATGCAAGATGGATTGATGAGAAATACTATGGAAAAGCTAAAATGCTGCAAATGGCAATTTGACAAGAGTTTGGTAGCAAAAGACTTGATCCCCAAAATGAGAGAAATGAGGGGGTATTTATAGGATAATTGGAATTCTCTAAAGAATTCAACAGTTGAGATTGATCCAACAAGATCAAAATGAAGGGCTATGGTGAGTTGAGGACTCACAAGCCTTCACATTTTGACATGTGGAATGTGAAATATCTTAGGGTGGAATGATGTGGAAATGAGGTGGAAGAGAAGTACATGAGGTGGAAGAAGGACAAGTACCTTGGGGGATGAGAATATTCTTTGGAGGAATAAAAGTGAATTAAAAATTCACAATGATTGGAAGAATCTAGTGGATAAAAGAGGGTCTCCAAAAAGCTAGAGATTTTTTACATGTGGGTGATGTGACAAGTCCAAGGTTCTAGAAGTCCTTGGCACATGTAAAGTTACAAGTCAAGCCTTCTAGAACTTTGCATGAGGATGGGGAAGACTTTGGAAAGATAAAAGTGAATTAAAAATTCACATGGGGAAGAGAGGAGCATTGGGTGAATAAATGTGAATTAAAAATTTACATGGGGAAGATAATCAATGCCAAAAAAGGCAAATGGAAAGGTTGACCAAAAAAGGTAAGCCAAATGTGGCTAATGACTTTGATTAAGGTTGTGCAAACACAGGATTATGATAATTAATGAGAGATTAGAGGCAAGTGGGAGATTATGGAGGATGTGACACTTAATCAAGATTAAGTGGTGCACATCCTAATCATAGATTAATTAATTTAATCCGGATTAAAAAGGGATTATGGAGAATGTGACAAGGAGAGAGAAAAAGAGGGATTAAAAATTGGTTTTAATCCAAATGGGTTAAAAGACTAAATCAAATAATTTGTCATATTTATTTAATTTAGAGAAGAAAAGGGATAAGGTAAAGTATTTAATTTATTTAATTACATACTTTAGGAACCTTAAGCAGAAAATGAAATAATGATTAAATAAATTATTTAATCACTATTAATGAAATAGATGAATAGAGTAGACGATTTTGATCATATGGAAGTGATCAAATTTAGATGTCTACACCAAGTATAAGCACAATCAAGAAAATTAGTAGTGAATTTGCTTTTATTTTTTGTATGTTCTAAAAATATATATAATAATAAATAAATAAAATGATTAAGGTTCAAACCTATACATTCACCTCATCTTGGTGAGATGGAATTTTTTTTTTGGATTAGTCAATAAAGAGTATCACCTCATAAAAAAAGAAGATATTGGTTTAGAATTTATTTTATCTATTTCATCTTTGGTTGTTCACGAGCCATTGAAACGTCCTATCAATAATTCATTTATTATACGAGCATTATTTGAAAGTTTTTCAAAGGTATTATTCATATTTCTAGTTTATTTATTATAGATTTTCTAAATTTCATAGAAAGCCAAATTTTGAATCATAGAACCCTAAATATCAAGTTGGAATATAGTTTTGGATGATTCACGAAGCCCTTGGAAAATTGATAGATTAAGTTCACATTTCTATTTGGGTAGCACCCTTTTATTCTAAGTTGTCTTTGAAGTAAGAGTTAGTGTATTAGTATTTTTAGGGTAAAAATTATATATCCCTACTAATTTTCAATTATTTTTCTATTAATTTTGAGTGATTTTACTATGTTTGTCATGGTTGTGCAAAATCAATATCTATATTTATTTATTGTAAGTAATATTATGGGCCCATAACCCACAAGTCCTTGGATTCACATCTTAAACTTGGAAAATTGACATTGTGTTTGGAATGAGTTGGTGAGAATGACACCATGTTATAAGATATAAAACCAAATAGGCTCTTAGGTTTAGGCGTGAGGATATGACGAAACTTACAGGGGGAGAGACTCTCTATTCCAACCTTTTCCATGATATGCAAGTAGGTTATGTGATATTTAAATATTTCACATGTTTCTTTTATAAATAATTCTAGTGAATTTCCTATGTTGTCAAACCTATAAGAAAAAGCAAAAATAGGGTTATTGAAGATTCATATCAATAATTTTTACTTTTTTAGTTGACTTGATCAACCCATTAACCTTGTACAATTGCCTTATACTAAGATTATTGATTTTGATATGTGAAAAGAGGATATTCAAGAATACATCTTGGAATGTATGTTGAATTTATAGATTACTTTTATAAATTATGAGCTACCACATAGTATCAATTGGACATGCATAGTAATTATTGTGTGATTACATTTAAAGAAGTTACATGAGTGAGTAAAATGATAAAGTTGAAGGATAGGAGGTTAAGTACATAAACTGCAATTATCTTTTGAATTATAAATTCATGATATATCATAAGACATCTATATAGTCCTCATCATAATTTGGATTGAAAAGTGATTTTTACTTGTGAATTTATAGAGGCAAATAATGTAGATAAAGTAAGTACTATGAAAAATAAAAGTATTCAATGTTAGTATCTTCAATTACTAATCAAGTGCTCCTTTGAGTTGTGATGTAGATGCATCTTGTGCTACTGAGGATAGTAGTTAATTTACAGGGGGAGAGTTGTTATGTGAATTTTTTCCCAAGAGAAGAAAAATATATAAATAACCCTTTGGAATTAAAAGGGAGATTGAAAATAAAGGATATTATGATCCTTTGGTTAAAAAAGAGTTTAATAAGGAATACTTATAAACACTCTTTAAATAAAAGAAGACGAATTATTTATTTAAATAATTATTAAAAGGCAACCTTTTGTGAAAGGGTGTGATGGTTTGGAAACTACCCCTTAAAAGGATATATAAATAATTCATGTGAGACTTGTGAGAGACAGGAAAGCATGGAGAACATTCAAGGAAGAAAAACAATCAAGGAAGAAGGAAGTGGTTGATGAGCTATGGACAAGATGGAGAAGGGGGCACATCTATAGTGTGTGTCCAACCTGGGGTACAAGTGCATGCACTTAGGACGATCCTGGCCAGGGTATGGTTTTGTGGCACAAGTGTTGATCATTGTTCTAGTGGAACCAACACTCGTGTAGAGTGGCAAAGTACGTTTATTCCTCCTAGACTGTTCCATGGAAAGAGCCAATACCACTGAAATCTTTCTAAGGGTTGAGGATGGACCCGTGGTGTAGTATGGGATGCTCTGAATCCTCCTCCCATTTTTCCAATGGTGCAAAAGGCGAGAGGAAAGAATAGGATGCATAGTGTAGTGCGCAATACACTGATATTATTTCTACTTGGGATGCATTATGGACATGATTGTTGAGTGCTTTTTCATTGATGTCAAGGTGTTTGAGTTACGAGTAGCTTTTCCAAGTGTTATTATTCAGATAAGTACTAAAATCATTGATTCTAAATTATATTGAGAATAGTATATATATAGTATTTTGGTGTTGATGTATTTGAATTATATGAATGCGTATTCCATTTATCAGGTTAACTATCTATTTTAGAATTTCTTAATAAACTCACACATATTATCTTTTGCATTGATTATTCACATCCCTTTTAATAATATCGTAGTTTTTAAATTATCTTTATTCTAATATTTAATCCACTAAATTTGTTGCTGCTAACACTTAAATAACTTTCGAGGAAAAGTGACATCACAATCCTGATGGTGAGCTAGTTTTGATATGACTTGAACAAGAAGATGTGAACAACCCGCAAGCTTTTTAGTAGTAGCAACTTGCTCGTGAACAATTCAATTTGAATCACATTGATTTGACCACTATTTAGATTTCTTTAGATTTCCTTCAAGTTGTGACTAGCTTGATTTCTCAAATGGGGAGTTTAGATGCAGAACTGATCTTTTTAAAAATCAACGCATAATAAATCTTCTAGAAACCTAAACTCATAAATAGCGATCATGACATTAATTGTACTTTCAATCGAGAGACTTTCTTCTGTATGTAACCCTGAATATTTGAAAGAGTATGATGCATGCATTTGTTCTTGAGAAATGAGATCGAGGGAATTCTACCAAACACTATTAATGCATATAAATGTAGCGAAAAAAACAACATGCTAGAATTATTTGCTTTGTTTGGCTCCCTCAAGTTGCATGTTACACTTGACTGATGGCATTGCAAAACAAGTGTTTTGCAATTTCAATACTTCAAAATAAAAAAAACATACTGCTAATGAGGCTCGACCAATAGTTTCAGAATTAATGGATACACACTTTAGCATTAATGTTGAGGCTTGACAAGAAGCAACTTAGCTGTAGATATGATAAATTCAATATTGCACAGAGATCGATCAAGATAAAAAAATCCTTCGCTTTCAATTCCCTGCCATGCATGTGGCTTGAGGCGTCATATCAAATACGCACAATAAAGAGTGCTAAACCTGCATAAGATGAAATAGGTGATGAAGAAAATATTATTGCTTTTAAACAAAAGCTGCCAAATATAAATGCATAAAAATGTATTAGGTGACACAATGTTTATGTTTATTCAAACTCGAGCTTCTCTCCACATGTGAGTGCTTCTTTTGACCACCAATGATCAGTATATCCTGTCAAACAATAGTGATCCAACCTGCAAAATACTTTACTAGCATCTAGTATTAAAAAACTAAATTAAAGCATCCAACTTTGGAGCACCATAGACAACCAAGCATAGCACGGATTCATTGAAAAGGCTTTAGATACTTTCAAGATAAATGTTGTTGGTAGGCGTAAAAAATCAAATTTCAATAGCCTTTGCTAGCTTAAAGGGACATCATTCATGTGATGCATTGATTGTAGGATACATGCAAAGAGTTTAGTTCACAAAAGATGTAAGAAGCTTTCAATCAAATGCTATTAGCAGGCATAGAAAATTGATTTCCACACTCTTTCCCAAAATTCTATGATTGTAGGGTATGTGCAAAAAATAAAAGGTAAGAAATTTTCAAGTGAACACAGTAGGTAGGTGAAAAAACTGATATGAAAAAGATTTTAGAGAATTTCAAGTTAATGCGACTAGCAGGTGTAAATTCAAATCCAAGAGTTTTTGGGAGCTTCGAGTCTCAAAGAGATGGCATTCATGAAACACATTGATTGCAGGTCCTACACAAAGAAAGGCGTAAGAAATAAGCAAAGGATTTTTAGTAAGCGTAAAAGGCTAGCGATCTCCACAGCCTAAGATTTGGAAATGCTCATTTTGCTTCCTCTGGAATGGCACACAGGGAATGTTTGAATCCTTCGAATTGAGTGAGTGGCATGCCTTTACTGCCTCCAAATAACTCTGCAAACACAAACCAAAAAGCAAGGGGCGCACAACCTTATTTGGAGTTTATCATTTTATAGTGTAGAAACTTTGTTTGATGTTCGATATAGCTCGAATTAGTCATATACTCATGAGAAGGAATAATGCATTTATAAAACAAACCAACAAAGCTCTATGTTCTCTTTTTCTTGAACCATAAGGCTGACAATGTACGGTAAATGTAATGCATACACAACATCTCAACCCCTATTTGTATGGTGCATATCGGTTAATATCTAAAGGTTCAAGACTCAGCTTAAAAAAAAGGTTTTAGAAACTTTCAAGCAACTGCAATTATGATGAGCAACTTCGACACTCAACAACACCACTACACATTGCTTGAACGGGCTATTTAGAGCACTGTAAACATGTTTCATGTGACCTTGTATGAATGTTGGGGTGAAAATTTTGCACCATGAGGGTTTTATAGGCATGTGCAAAGGCTTTGGAACTTCACTCATGGGGAAAATACCAGCACGTGCTCTCTACATGAGTGCACTTGAGATCACTAAGAGCAATGTGGGCAACAGTATAGTTTGGCTAGGGCTTTTAGAACCTATAGCAGTGGCTGTTGCAAATGATGTTGCTGGCTTGAGTGCATACATGGCTACAGAATTGGTTTTAGAACTATTATTAAGACAGATGGATTTGTGAGGGCTGTACAGAGGTTTTGGCATGTCAATTCTTACTTATGCACCATCCAATTCCCTCTGGTGGGCTTTGTATAGTATGACACAATAGATGGTGTGGGCAAGCCTATAGTGAAATAACATTTTTAAATTCAATGTAGATGTTGAAAAAGCTGTGCAATGCACCCAAAGCTTGAATTTAGAGAATACGACGACTGAGAGATAAAGGTTGAATGCGACTGAGTGACAAGACAATATACTAACTTAGCTTCTCCACCTTTGTGAAAACTTTAACAATAAAGATGCACTCATAGGCTACAATGACAACGTGTGAGTTAAATGTGAGCAAGTGGAATCCATGAAATAAAGAAAAAAGAAAAAAATTCTCCACTAGATCGATAATTTCTGCATATATTTCCAATGAAGTTAAGCACAGTAGTTTTATCTCAGTCAGTTAGAATCTTCAATGAATTGAACAAAAAGTCATAGTTTATGTAGCAAAAATTTGACTAAATGCAAATGAACGATTGAAAATTGAACATAGAAAGTATTTCAAACATATCTGATGAGCATACATAGAAGATGAAAGAAAATTTATATTCAAAGGTTGAAGACACTTGAGACTCAGATATCTGAGTTCGAGAAAAGGGTAAGATAACCAAGCACAATGTTTGAAGAAAAATCAATAAAGTGATGAAGCAGAAAAATGAAGTGCCCTCCTTCTAGCACCATAATGTGGAGACCTTTTTCTGCATTTTCTCCAAAACAACATTAGCATGTCTATTCTACTTTAAACAAATCAAACCAAAGCCTCCCTATGAGATAATGAATCATGTCTAACATGCTAAACGAAACTCTAAAAGACCAATTAAGAAAACTTGAAAGCACATTCAAACAATATTCATACCTATTCCATAGTGGGAGTGGTGCACCTTATGATTTGGAAAGGATGCCCTTTCCCACCCCCTGATAAGAAAGAATGCCAAGATGCAAGTGATAGTGCAAATGCTAAGATTCTGGATCCAGTTGTGTAGTAGTGTTGTTGTCCCATTTGGAGTAGAAATGCTTTGCATTTATAGATTCAAGATTGGAAGATTGAGGGATTTAGATGAATGTGGGATCATTCATGAACCAATGACAAGATGCCTCTTATCACGATGTGAGAGGGTGAGGGTTGTGCACATTTTGATCAATGTGCCAAAGAGGGGGAGATTTGAAATTTGAAAATAGCATTAAATGCATATGGTTGAGAGTTTTGGGGGGGGGGGGAATTTGTTTGGACAAAAAAGTCAAACAAATGGATTTAATGAGGGCATATTCCTTGGGAATATGCTTTGTGAAGAAAATAGAGTTTTAATAAATCAAAATAAATGATTTATTGTGCAAGTGCAAAAAGCTAGAGGATGGGACATGGATTAGAGTTAGCATTAATCAGGGATTTGATTAATTAAGTCGATGTTAGGTGATTGTGACATTCAACTTGAATTCTTGGATTTATTTAAATTAAATGAGAAGATAAAGAATATTTAGAGATTTAATTAAACATATGGATTTATTTAATTAAATGGAGGAACTTTAGGAGATTAATTAAATAATTTGATTTATTTAATTAAGGAGATAACCTTAGGAGATTAATCAAATAAACTTGATTTATTTAATTGATGGGTGAATATGATTAAATATGATTAATGCATGATGTCAATTTTTCATGTCTACACATACATCAAAGTACCAATGACACTTGCATAAGGAACCTTAAACATAGCCTTAAAATCATCATCAAAATTAGGACACATATCTAAGCTCAACTTAGTACCAATCAAGAATGGAATATTAATTGGCTTGCAGTCATGCATATTAAACCTTTACAAAATGGTATCAATATACTTACTTTGACTTAACCAAATCTTTATGTGGCCCCAATCTTTGTTGATCTCCATCCCAAGAATATATTTTGCAACTCCCAAGTTCTTTGTATCAAATGTGTCATAAAGTTGTTCCTTGAGATCACTTATCATCACCTCACTCTTACCAGTAAATATCATATCATCAACATACAAGATAATAATTAGAATATGATCATCAATAACCTTAATGTAAATACAATGATCCTCCTCACTCCTAAGAAAACCCAACTTCAATGCAAAAGAATAAAAAATTTGATACCACATCCTAGGTGATTGTTTCAAACCATACAAAGATCTCTTCAACTTGCAAACCAATTGTTCTTTTCCTTTCACAAAAAATTAACAGACTATCACATATAAATTTCCTCCTCAAGATCCTCATGTAAGAAAGCAGTTTTAACATCTATTTTCTCTATCTCAAAATCACAAGAAACAATAATAGATAATAGGAATATAATAGAATTCAATTTAGCAATAGGAGAGAAAATTCCACCAAAATCAATTCCTGATCTCTGGGAGTAGCCCTTAGCCACCAATTTGGCCTTGTATCACTCTAATCGACCATATACTCCAAATTTATTTTTAAACACCCACTTGCAACCAATGAGATTACTTCCTTTGGGAAAACTAACAAGATTCTAGGTGTCACAGCTATCCAAAGGCATCATCTCCTCCTGCATGGCTTGCAACCAAGACTCACATTCCTTTGAAGAGAGAGCCTCCTTAAAAGGTCTAGGTTCATCGCCATCACTCAATAAAAAAAATACAAAATAGTAATATGATGGGCTCTACCTATCAACCATATATTTTGTGGACCCCATCAAGGTAGGAGTAATGGGACCTACTTGTTCTTCTTCTTTTATGTGCTCATCTTGCACATCCTCTGAACTATTTGAACCCTCTTCTTCTTCTCCATCCTCAAATTTGTTTGATTGTCTTCCACATGTGCATCTTCCTACTTCTCAATTTTTGTCTCAAAGTGTACTACATTTGTCTTATCTTTATCCTTTGGTTGTTCTTCTCCTAAGTAAACTCTAAACTCCCCAAAAACCACATTTCTAGAAAATATTATTTTATGGGTTAGAGGATTTCAAAACTTATAACCTTTTACATTCTCATCATAATCAATAAAAATGCATTTTTGAGCTTTTGGATTCAATTTAGAATGCTTATCTTAAGGCACATGAATAAAAACCTCACAACCAAAGACCCTTAAGTGTGAAATAAAAGGCCTTCTACCTATCCACACTTCATAAGGACTTTTATCAATAAGAGCTAAACAAGGAGATCTATTAATCAAATAAAAAGGAGTACCAACTACTTCTGCCCAAAAGCATCTATCAAGCTTAGCACCACTCAATATGCTCTTAGCTCTTTTCATCAAGGTTTGGTTCATTCTTTTTTCTACCCCATTTTGTTGGGGAGTATAAGGAGTAGTCTTTTGTTGAACAATAAATGCATGCTTACAAAACTCATAAAATTCATTGGAACAATATTCACCTCCATTGTCAAATCTCAACACTTTTATCTTATAATATAATTACTTCTCAACTAAGGCCTTAAATTCATTAAAATTATTGAAAACTTCATATTTAGAATGCATAAATAAATCCATGTGTATCTTGAGACATCATCAATGAAAGAGATATAATACCAAGATTTACCCAAAGATTCAATATCCATTGTTCCACATACATCCAAATGAATGATCTCTAATAATCTATTTTCCTTATTAGTTCTATTAGGAAATTAAGAACTATTTTGTTTATCAAACACAAAATGCTCATAGAAATCATTTTTGCTGGCAGAATAATAAAAAATAAATATTGCCTAACAACTTTCTATTAAGAATGGTCTTAAGACCTTTTTCATTAATGTGACCCAATCTATGGTGTCATAGTATACATGCATTTTGATTTCTAGTTACATTGGAGGAGTTACATAAAGTAGAGGTATTTAGCCTAAACAAAGTCCCTATCTAAGATCCTTTAGCTATCACCAAACTCCCTCTTACCAACCAACAACTAGTCTTGTCAAATTTCAAATGCACTCCAAAATCATTAAACTTGGATACTAAAAGAGAATTTCTCACAAGTCTTGGAATTTTAAAAAAATCATTGAGAGATTTAATCCTTCCATCACTGAAACATAACTTTACCTTTCCCTTACCAACAATCTTCTTAGTGTTGTTATCACCAAAGAAAACATCTCCACCATCAAATGCTTTGTAAGTAGTAAATTGCTCCTCGCGAGGATTCATGTGGTAAGAAAAACTTGAATCAATAAGCCAAATTTATGATTACGAATAGAGTTAGTTAAAATAAATAAAGCATTAGAATAATCATTAATGGAATTTTTTTGTGGAGGAATCAACATGTTTTGTTGTTCTTACACTCCTTCACATGACCTCTTTTTCCACAATTCCAACACTTTAGTCTACTCTTTCTGAGGATCTTAGAATGTCCTTTAGATGTATACCTCTTTTTATCCCCTTTAGGACCTTTCTCTTTGGAACTTCCTCACACATGTAAGGCATCTTAGGAGCCAAAATTTATAGACTTTCTCCTCATCTCCTCTAAAAGAAGTATATAAATAATGGTGTCCATCTTTAGCTCTACATTACCACTACTTATGGCAACAATTAAATTTTTCCAAGATTTGGGCAAAGAAAAAATAAACAAGATACATTTATCTCCATATTTTAATTTAACATATATTGATGCAAGCTAATTCATAATTAGATTAAAATAATTTTAATGGTCTGCAATAGAATCACCACCTTTCATTTTTAATGAATATAACTATCTTTTAAGATACAAGTTGTTAGATAAACTTTTAGTTTGATAAATATAACCTATCCTCTTCCAAAACTTGTATGTGGTGTCTTGTGTAGAGACATTCAAAAGGATGGAATCTGTGAGACACAATTTTATGGTTCCTCATTCCTTCTTGTCTAAATTTTTCCAATATTCATCAAATATTATAGTTGGTTTTCTCTCGTGAAACTAGCACCCGTTAATCTCTCTCTTTAAGGAGATCCCTCATCTTTAGTTTCCACGTATAATAACATGTACCATTAAATTTATCAATATCCTAGTGAGAGGTAGAAGCCACAGTAAAAAATATTCACAAATCTGCAATATACCACAAGAAAAAAAGCTCCCATTGCAACCAAAAAACCTTCAACACTTATGAGAAAGGAATCCCCTTCTCAACATAGTTGTTAGCTCTAATACTAAATGTTGAAAACAAGGTGAAGGAAAGATACAACATAAACTTATGAAAGTGAATTCAGAACTGAAAATTAGATTTAAACATGTGATTGCAACATACATCATAACATAAAAATAAACAAACACATGTGACACTAGATTTACATGGAGAAACCCTTTCAGAAAACAAAATCCACACGAGAAAAGAGGGAAATTGTATTAATCTTCGAATTGGAGTACAAAATAATAAAATCCACTATTTATCTCTTATCAACCCAACAACACCCTATTAATTGCAAGAACTTAACATGAAACTGCCATCTCATGGCTCCAATTTATAGAACTTGTGGGAGGTAAAACTATGAATGGTAAACCAAAAAAAGAGGTAAAAAACTACCAAAAAAAACTAATGCCCCCTTCTTGGAAAACCAAAATACGTATAATATTAAATGGAAATTACAAGGCTCCAACATGTGCATCTAGCCCATAGCCTATCCAACTCTTGACTTTTCAGATGCTTTGATGTGCTTTCCACTCCTCGATGAACACCAACAAACACATTTTATTCTTCAATATTGAGCACCCCATCCAAGACCTTTCAAATCCCAAAGTGGATGCCTAAGAAAGATGCCTTATCCATTTTTAATGTGTAAACTCTGCCAAAATTAAATCCTCTCTTTAAATATAATTACAACAATGCCAAAATTTAATGAATTTCTCTCATGTGCCCTAGAATACATTTCATGGAACGTGGAGACATATAAATGACATAGGATTACAAGATTGATGTCACCTTATTTTAACATCCCCAAGGTAGATAATCCTAACTATTTACCCATCCCTATTCTCACCTCATCCCTTTCTTCTAAATAAAATAAATATTTATTTAATTTTTACCCCCAAAATA
Organism: Sequoiadendron giganteum; assembly: GCA_007115665.2. Taxonomy (NCBI): domain Eukaryota; kingdom Viridiplantae; phylum Streptophyta; class Pinopsida; order Cupressales; family Cupressaceae; genus Sequoiadendron; species Sequoiadendron giganteum. Next base: position 84,809,260 of record VCHN02000014.1, on the reverse strand, counting down.
TCACATCCTACATATTTTATCATTAACCTCCTAATCTCCACCTAATGCACCTTCCTAACCTATGATTAACCCACTCCAACCACCTTGTACACTCAACATAATTTTTTTCCCTTTTAGAAAAGACCTCGTGTCCTTAGGGACATGGTGGGTCTTGCCTCCTCAAGTACCCAAAAGGAATTTTAAACTCCTTTTCTTTTCTTATTTGTGTGAGGAGATGATAATTTCCTTTTTGGAAAATCTTTTCAAGGTACCTAGAAGTACCTTTTATCTTCACATCTCCTCTCATTATGCCACTTGGCATAATATCATGCTTTGAGAGAGCCAAGTGGATCTTGACCATTGATCCTATGACCTAATCCTACCCCTCCATTCCATCACCGCTAACAATTTATTTATTCATCCAACACTTAGCCATTTGGATCACTCACATTTTCATAAAAGCATTATTATGTTGTCAAAATTTCATCATGAGTACACATTGAAATTGGTCACTTGGGAAAACTAAACACAATAAGGAGTCTAGCATAGTTCATTTGTGTTGAGTTCTATGTTTATTTGGATTTCCTAAGCCTAATTTGTGTGTTTTCTTGTTTTGTGTTCGGTTTATATTAATTAAATTGTTCACATTGAACACAAAATTCTTCCACACATTTCTGACACACTTGATGGAACCTGTAACATAGATTAAAATCTGGAATAAGATATCTGCAACTAGAATAAACAATGTTAATCCTAATCTAAATAATATTAATCTAAATCAAACAACAAAGAACGAATAAGTAAACATAATAAACTAAACAAATTAATGGAAAGCTCTCACTGAATATGCGTTCACTCCTTCGAATTATCTCGATTGCTCTTCTCCATTTTGCCTTTTCAGTATTCTTGCCCTTAGATTTCTGTGTTTGAATGCAAGCATAACTTCATCGAATGTCTAAGCAAAATATCGAAGATAAGTTTCTTCTCAAAATAAGATATAAAGTCATAAATCCAAATAAAAGTTTCCACCAAAACTTGATCTTGTAGGACTGTTTGATTGTTTGATGTTTGACATAGCGTAATGCGAGAGATGACACATATCGCATAAGACGTTGAGTCTGGTTTTGACTTGGTGACTATCTGTATAAGGCATGACAAAGCCTGGTTTCAAAAAGACATGTGCCGTATAAGATGTTGGAGCTTGATAACGTTGAAGTGACAAGCTACACGAGACTATGACAATTTGATGACATCTGTTGACAAGAAAGACATATCTTGTTTAAGACATAGGTTGATCATTTTGACAATGTGTTTGATATTGACTTGATAACTGTTTAAGATGTTTTACCTTGTTGATGCATGACTTGTTTTGATTCCTTGACTGATTAAAAGTGTGTGCGTGTGTATTGACAATGTATGACATGAAATGATACCCTAAAGTACTGACCTAAAGCTGATGATATGCAACGTGTGTGATAGTGAATGTGAATGAACCCTATTGGACTAACCTAGTGTGGTCTCGGGAGCTCATCCATTGATTAGCCTTGCCTACGTTGTACACGTAGAGACCTCGTAGTTCGACACAACCAATGACTTTGAATGTACAAAGAGTCATGATTTAAATGTGTGTGATATGACAAACCTAGACTGACAGACCTAATGCCTCGGGGGTACATCGATTGATGGCCTTGCCTACGTCCCAGTCGTAGAGGCAACGTAGTTCGACTATGTCTACGACTGACTTAACATGACTGACTTGACATGACTTACGCTGTTTTTGGGATTTTCTAACATGCTTTGATTTTTCTAGATTTTTTGAAGTTTTCTACTGTTTTTGGGATTTTTCAGGACATTTTCGATAGTGCAATATTATGTACAAGGTGCCATGGCACAGAACAAGGATTCTCCCCTAGTTGGGAATAAGACTTGCGAGATGGAGTGGGGAATGTGATGGAATGGATGTTAGATGTCAATCGTTCCAAGAAATGGATAGGACAACCATTTATTATGAGTGATGGTGAAAATTTTTGATTAGAATGATGGTAGACGAAAGAGCAAGCTTGACTACACATAGCGCTTGTTTGCCAGGTTTTCACCATGGTAGTTATCCATAGCACTACTGAAGCGGTTTTCACTATTGGATGGATTATTTCTCTTTACTTTTTTGTTTATTTTATCAATTGTTTTGGTGTTACAAAGACGCTTGTTTGCCAGGTTTTCATCAAGGTTATCATTTTTTTTTTCTTTTTTTTGTATTTTCTAGATTAAGACACAGATTTCTCAGAAGCTAAGCATAGAACCTATTTAGATGTAGGCTGTTGATTGGTGAAAAAAGTGGCTCTCCTTCAGGAGTAGAGAGCTGGTACGCTCTTGACCCAAAAGCTTCTGTGACAATATAAGGCCCTAACCAGTTAGGTTCAAACTTACCTGGTTTTTCTTGTTTAGCTTGATTCTTAGGATTCTCCATTAAAACTAGGTCACCAATGTCAAAGTGTCTATTTAGAACTTTCCTATTATAGCTTCGACGAAGATGATTCTGATATGCTTGCAAATGGTCTAGTGCTTTGTCTCTTCGTTCATCCAGTAATTCTAGCTCTTGTAACCTAGATACACAGTATTCTTCATCGTCAATGTGACCCTTCAAGGATACCCTCAGGGAAGGTATTTCAACCTCAATAGGTAAGATAGCTTCGGACCCGAATACTAGGGAATATGGAGTGGCGCCAATGGGAGTACGGATGCTTGTGCGGTAAGCCCATAAGGCAGGATTAAGCTGTAGGTGCTAGTCATGACCAACGTCATTGACAGTCTTTTTCAGGATTCTAACAATGGTTTTATTAGATGCCTCAGCTTGGCCATTACCTTGTGGGTAATAAGGGATGGAAAAATAATGTTTGATATGGAACTCTTCACATAAATGGCATACTTCTTGGTTCTTGAATGAGTGGCCATTGTCTATGATTATGGATTGGGGTACACCATACCGAGAAATGATATAGTTTAGGATAAACTTAGATATTTGCTTGCCGGTGATGTAGGTCATGGGAATAGCTTCAATCCATTTGGTGAAGTATTCAGTGGCGATTATGATGAATTTATGGCCATTGGATGATGGAGGGTGTATCTTACCTATGAGGTCAAGTCCCCATTGGGTAAAGGGCCATGGTGATGTAATCGGACGAAGCTCCTATGCTGGTGCTCTTATCAAATCTCCATGTATCTGACACTATCTACATTTCTTTACAAAGATATATGAGTCTTTCTCCATTGTAGGCCAATAATAACCTAGTCTCATAATCTTATGGTCTAAAGTAGGACCACTCGAATGGGATCCACATATACCTGCATGCACCGCTCGCAAATTTGTTTGTGCTTCTTCAACATCGAGACATCTCATTAGGGCATTATCTAAGGTATGTCTATACAGGGTTTCTCTGATGATGGTGCACTTAGCTGACTTTCGGATGAAGGTTCGGCGTTGGTTATTTGACAAGTGTAAAGGTAGGGTTTGGTCAGTTAGATAGTCAAATATGTCTTTATACCAAGGGGACGTAGGACCAACATTGGTACACACCATCGCAGTATCGGGGACATCATAGGCGGGGACCAACAACTGTTCAACCAGAAACTCAAACTTAGGCACGTTACTTGGAATATCCAACAAGCAACCCACAGTTTCCATAGTGTCTGCAGCTCTATTCTGGATACGTGGTATTTGTTGAAAGGTAATGTCATTGAAGTACTATTTGAAACTATCAGCCATATGCTTGTAAGGGGCAAGCTTCTCATCCTTAGTCTCATAATCATCATTTACTTGCTAGATTACTAGCTGAGAATCACCAAAAACATGTAGACTCTTAATCTTCCACTGAGCTGCCATTTTTAATCCTATCACTAAGGCTTCATACTTTGCTATGTTGTTGGTACAAGGGAAAGAAATCCTGAATGATTTAGGAATGGTATCACCTTGAGGCATAACAAATAGGATACCGGCTCCTGAACCACGATTTGTATGTGACCCATCAAAGTATAGTTTCCAATTGGTTTTAATGTCAATGTTGAAGAGGAATTCATTAGGAAAATCTACCACTAAAGGATGGTCTACCTTCATAGGTGCATCGACTAACTGATCTGCAATTACCCGCCCTTTTATAGCCTTCCTCTCTACATATTGGATGTCATACTCGCTAAGTATCATAACCCATTTAGCCAATCGACTTGTTAATGCTGCCTTACTTAGGAGGTATTTGAGGGGATCAATCTTTGCAACCAACATTGTTTGGCGATTGAGCATGTAGTGCCAAAGTTTTTGGGTAGAAAAGACTATTGCAAGATAGGCACGTTCTATGTTGCTGTAATTCAATTCATATCCCACTAAGGTACGACTGATATAATAGACTGCTCTCTCACGACTTTGATCATCATTTTGTGCGAGAAGAGCTCCTAATGCTAATTGGGTTGCTGAAATGTATAGTATCAATGGTTTTTCATTTGTAGGTGGCATTAAGATTGGTGGAGTGAGAAAATAGTCCTTGATTTGTTGGAAAGCGTCCTGACATTTAGGTGTCCACAAAAATGGTACTCCTTTCTTGAGTAGATATTGAAATGGGTGTATTTTATCTACCAGTTGTACTATGAAATGTTTGATTGACTGTAATCTGCCCTGTAGGGTTTTGAGTTGACCAATGCTGATTGGAGGAGGCATTTCTATGATAGCTCTTACCTTCTCTGGATCTACTTCAATGCCTCTTCTGGAGATGATATACCCTAGAAGTTTCCCTGATTTTAATCCAAATACACACTTCTTCAGATTTAGCCTGACATTGTAATTCTCTAGCCTCTAGAATATCTTATCTAGAACCTTCAAATGATCTTCCCTTGTTTCTAATTTAGCTATAATGTCATCTAAAAAATCTTCCATGAGAGTGTGTAGAAAGTCATGGAAAATTGTAGTCATTTCCCGTGGATAGGTAGCTCCTACGTTCTTAAAGCCAAAAGCATAACATTCCAACAGTATGTGCCCCATGGACACATGAAAGCTGTCTTGTGTTAGTCTTCAGCTGCTATTTTAATTTGGTTATATCCAGAGAAACCATCCATGAGGGATAACATCTCGTATCCTGTTGTAAGATCTACTATCATGTTGATGTTCAACAAAGGGAAGTCATCCTTAGGACATGCCTTGTTGATGTCTTTAAAGTCTGTGCAAATGCGAATGCCCCCAGTTGGTTTAGTCATGGGCACAATATTTGATATCTAATCTACATAATCTATCGTCCTTATGAATCCTACATCCAAGAGTTTCTTAAGTTCTGCCTTGACCAATAGAGCAATTTGTGGATGCATTTTCCTTAACTTCTGTTTGACTGGCTTAATACCTAGCTGTAGTGGTAAATGGTGCAATATTAGGTCTAGATCCAGCCTAGGCATGTCAACATATGACCATGCAAATTTTATCTGTCTCTTTGTGAAGAAGTCCTTAAACTCAGGTTTTTCTATCTTTGTTAAAGAAGCTGCAAAATATACGTTCCGAGGATTCTCTTCTGTACCTATGTTGACTTCAACAGACTCTTCTACTAGCATCGGTGACTTTTCCTGTTCAATAGGGAGAATATTTAAACCTCTATCCTTGGGTGCCTCTAAGAGGTTTTTTCTCTCAGATACGTCCTTTATTTTGACTGTTTCTTTGTCCAAAGGTGCCTTTCGGTTTTCACCTAGGGACTCATCATTTTTCTTTTCATTGTCTTTTTTCTTTTTATTCTCATTTTTGCGACTAGAGGTGTAAATAGACCCCAAAATATGCTTTATCATTGAAATCTATGGTAAAACCTTCTTTATGATCCCCTCTTGGTATGCCTTCTCTAAGTCCCATGAACTCAGCAATTGTTTCGTCATTCTCAAATGTGTCTATGATAGGTGAACCTTGTTGATCCCAGTCTATTAGTTCGGGATATATAAGGGGCATGTCATCATCAGAGTTAGCAAAGGTAGAAGCTGACAAGGTGAGTATAGAATGGTTGACATGGTCACAAAAGTTTTGGACTAACTCCTTCTTGTTCTTCTTCCTAGGGGTAGGTAAACTCTGTTGTGGGACTATAGTAAGGGCTGAATCGTCAGAAGATGGTTTGTCAGGTACCCAAGATGCATGATCAAGGGTTTCCCAATAATAGTTCTTTTGCCATTCTTCTTTGGACAAGTGTTTCCTATGACGGGGACTAGATGGTTTTTGTATAGGTTTTATCCTAAGGTCCAATTCTCCAAATAGAGCATCTATGTCCATGGTACTGGTAGAGGAAAGGGAATCCCATTCACAATCGCTTGAGTCAGGGGATTCATCATAAAATGGAGGTTTGTCGTAAATTGGGGGAAGTGGTTCATGAGATATCTCGATGTCTTCACAAGCACTCACTTCCTCTTGAAATGGTGACGAAGTACCAGGAAACCCAATTCTAAGCAGTTGAAACCCTAGCCCTAGATATTTTGGTTGTTGTGAGACAGTGATCGGTTCCGTCCTTCCATTTTGATGTAGTCCTAACCCATTGTGCCCGTCATAGCCTTCATTTTGCATTATCTTAAAGCCTTTTCCATATTGGTCCTTAGCTATTTGAATAGACATCGAGGGGTATTCATTGTCTTCTTAATACAACCAGGAGTTAATATCACCTTGATCCACAATTTCTTCACTTAATTCTCCCCATTTGGTCAATGTCATTGTAGGGGGAACATGAAATGTGACTACTGACTATCTTCTATCTGCCATGGGTAAGCCATATGCCTTAGGTGGAATCAGTTGATTGACACAGTATGATGCCTTTATATGATATTCGCCACAACCCTTGTCTTGGATCTCGACCTTAGGAGTGGATGATGGTGGTTTGAATGAAATGGACTTAGTAAGATGTGATGTGTTAACATATAGGGATAAAGTGGATGATGAAGCTTCTTGGTTAACCGGTACTTGTTGTTGTGGAATTTCCCTTAGGCTTGTACAATACTAAAAAGGATCTGGATCACCATCAATCGTGATCTCTGTGCCATTATATAGGAACTTAAGACAGTGGTGATATGTTGAAGGTACAACTTTCATTACGTGTATCCAAGGTCTACCTAACAACAAGTTGTACGGAAGGGTGAGATCCAAGACTTGGAAGCTGGTGTTCATGATTGCTGGGCCAATTCGGATAGGGAGTGTGACAACTCCTTTGGATGATCTTTCCTTATCATCGTAAGCCTTGATGACTACGCTCTTAGAGGTGTCTACACAGTCTTCTGAGAATCCTAATGCCTTAACCAATTTTAGGGTACACAGGTTCAAACCTACTCCTCTGTTTACCAAGACTCGTCTGACTTTGGTTTGATGGACTAAGACTTCAAGATGTAAGGGGTCATTATGATCAGACTTTTCAGTTGAGTAATCTTGTTGGGAAAATGTGGCATGATGCGATTTGGTCAAATATCCCACCATTTCTTCGAAATGATTGACATCTAAGTCTGTAGGAACAATTGTGTTCTGTAGAGCTTTGTCAAGAATGGTTCGATGCTCAGGTGATAAAGTCAACAATTCCAAGATAGATATTTGCATAGGGGTTTTACTCAATTGATCAAGAAGGTTGTATTTAAACTTGGAAGTTTGCATAGGTGGCTCAGAAGAAGGACCTAGATTAGTAATCTTAGTTCTGCGTGTGTTCACATTGCATTCCAGATGCTTCTTAATGATGATGGTATTGACGTTCTCATTTGCGGCTCAGAGGTGATTTATGATCGTTCCTTTACCATAGTCATACTTGGTATTGGTATAATTGGCTGATGGATTATTCTTAGGTCTCGAACTGGAAGCTTTTCCTTTTGTGTGGTCATGTAATGGTTCTGTGAAAACCTTATGATCATTGTTCTTGGTATTTTTCTGCCCACCAACCTCTATTGTTCTATTTTCAACAAAGTCTTGTATAATATTCTTCAATTGGCGACATTGTTGTAGGTTGTGTCCTTTCGTTCGATGATAATCACAATAGGAATTGTCATCCCACCATGAAGGTTTAAATTGTTCAGGATCATACTCTCTTGGTTCCAAAGGTTTGATGAGATTATGTTTAATCAATTCTTTGAAAATCGTTTCGATTAGTTGTCCTAAAGGAGTAAATTCACATGTAGGAAATCTCCTTTGAGGTCATTGTTGCTGTGAATTTTGGACATAATTGGCTGTTTGATCTAGACTATTTATCATGTCTTGATTGGAGTTGTAACCTCTAAGTGTGATAACTGGTCCTGTATGTATTTTTTTAGCATCAACAATGCCGTCATTTGTAACATTTTTGTTTCTAGACCAGAATTTGTTTCTATCGTTTGGTGTGTTTTGATGTTGGATAACTGGATTTCTGCCTGGTACTTTTAGTTCTCCTTTGTCAATAAGGCCTTTTTCAAGGATGATGCCCTTTTGTACCAAGTCTAGAAATGAAGTACAACAGTGTACCCTTAAATCACTTCGCAGTTTTGGATTGATGTTTTCTAGGAATATCATGACCTTCTACTTTTCTGGTATTTCAACTGGACATCTGCTAGCTAGACTTCTCCATCTTTGGAAGAAAGTGGTGAAATTTTCACCATATTCTTGTGTTGTGTGGAACAAGGTTGCTATTTTTACTTCATTGTCTATGTTAAAGGCAAAATGTTTGAAAAACTTCTCGGCTAATTCACCCCATGATCATATACCATATGGTAATTTAGAAAACCATTCTAGTCCTATCCCGATAAGGGTTCGTGGAAATAGTCGCATCAAGTATGTGGGGTCATATGATATGTCCATGCATGCCGTTGAGAATTCTCTAATGTGTTCCAAAGGATTTTTTCTCCCATTATACGTAGGCAAAATCAGTATAATGTATCCATTGGGGAAAGGTGTCATATAAAGCGCTTTGTCAAATGGACATGGACTTAGGTCTTGCACTGAGATAGTTCATTTTCCTAATATAGACATGTTGTCCATCTGCTGTTGAAGAGTTTGCATTTGGTTTTGGAGGACATCTACTTGTGTTAAGGACATGTTGTTTGCATTGTTTGGGTCAATGTAGGTGTTTTGAAATGCCATGTTCTGTGACGGGTTGTGATTTGGCGAGGGAATATATCCCGTTAGAATGTTCTGATTTGGTATAGGAATATTTGCTGTCTGAATTTGTTGATATGGTATAGGAATATTGCTTGTTTGAATGGTCTGATTTGGTATAGGAATATTTTCTGTCTGAATGGTTTGATTTGGTATAGGAATATTTCCTATCTAAATGGTCTGATTTGGTATAGGAATATTTCCACCAACTTTGGATCTCTTACCAGTCGTGTTGGTGCCAAAGGGGTTGGAGGGAGTTGCCCCCACAGTAAATTATAAACCTTTTGTTATGTTGAAAGGGGTTGTGTTTACAATTGATGATGTTTGAGTTGGTATGCCAGTTGGAATTGCTGCGGTTATTTGGGGAATAGAAATACTTGACATCACAGTTTGCGTTGGTTGAGTAGATTGTGTTTTCAAAGTATGAATATCAAATCCTGGTGCTAGTGTGGCACCTTCTACTAGCAACTTTACTAGATAGCGTTGGTGACCATTTTCCAAACACTCATCCATAAAGGATGTAAACTCAGGATCTTGTACAACGGCGTCTATGTCTTCTATAAAAATTCGTCCATGTGTGTCTCTAGTGACATGTTTTTCAAGCAAAGGTTTGTGTGGTCTTTCACTTCTGGATGGTTGATTTCCAAATGGATTGATGAATTTGCTGGGGTCTGACATTGCTTTTTGTTTCTTTCGAGACCTTATTTTGACCATGAAAAGTTGCTCAAAAATGGGGCAATGCAGACTACATCTACAACTGATATGTCCTATTTCTATGTTTTTGGATTTTTTGACAATTAATGATGTTGCTAAAATGATTTCTAAAAAGACGTATACTAAAATGACGTATACTAAAATGATGTATAATAGGACAAATAATATGCAAAATCTCAAGTAGACTATGACGATAAATGAGTCTAAGATGGGTATAACCTACCACCTATGGAATAAATGCATGCAATGTTTTATGTTTGACCAAGGAACCTGATTGTAGGACAAGGACAATTGACAAGGTGAATTTTCCAAACTAGATTGTTGAGCTGAAAAGATTCACTAATAGGACTAAAGTGACTAGGTTCAATGATTGTGACAAACCGGAACATGAACATTTCCAATCACGAGGAAAGTTATCTATTCTGTGATATGTAATTTCCTAGGAAGTATCTATATGTATGCAACTTAGGATGACTATGACTAAGACGTTGACTATGACTAAGACATATATGACACCTAAAGATGCAAAGTTTTTGAGAAAAATTTATCAGTTTCTGTCCAAGGTTGATCTTAAGAACCAGAAGCAAAAGTGATAGTGATGTTTCAGACTTAGTTTGTGGTTTTCAAAGTTTTCTGTTGACAGTCAAATGCAGTTTACCTAACAGTTGTGGTTCAAATGCTGATAGATGCGGTTTACAATTGTGCATGCGATGTTTTGACAGTTGCGGTTTTTCCTATGACAAATGTGGTTTGTCAATATGCATGCGGTTCTAAATATGGACCTTGTAAACCTAAATTTTCTGACAGACAGATGCGGCTTGAAAATTGATAGATGCGGTTTGCATGCACACATGCGACTCAAAATATGACAGTTGCGGCTCATAATATCCAGACTGAATGATGAATTTTTTGACAGACACATGCGGCGTTTCCCCTAACAAATGTGACTCGCTAAGACAGATGTGGTGTGAAAACTGACAATTGTGACTCAATTTTTGATAGTTGAAATTTTCCCGAAAGTTGTTTTGACTGACTCCATTTGTTGATCAATATTTTTGACGAATACAACAAACACAAGCACAAAAAATAATGTATTTTTCAGTTTGTGATGATAGAACTATTAAGACTCGAAAAAATTTACAACCTAGGCTTTTTGGACAATACTTGTTGAGTTCTTACTTGGATTTCTCTAGCTATGCATATTTATGGCGAATGACTAGTAGCTTGACCCCACTAGCTCCCCTCCATGACACTCACTTATACGGGGCAGCCAAGCTACTGTACCCATGAAACTCCCATGGCATACATCTCATCTCCACACATAAACCATAAAAATGTAAGACGGCTTCACAGGGCCGACCTTGCTGTGCCAACAAGTAGGTAGGATTTTGGTAAATCTACAACAAGGTGTTTAATAAGGGCATTCTGTTCGTGGGGCACTATCCAACGTCGGCGAGAGTCCATTTCTGTCCATCTCGTTAGAATAGTGAGCGTGATTTCTGGGCTTTCTCCATAAATCCATTTTTATATACCGGGTGGAAGTCGCTTGGCTTTAACATGTTACCGATCTGAGTCGTCTTGGGGTGAGTACTTTTTCCCACCAAGACAGATCCAAATTCTAGAGTTAGTAACTGTTTCTCTTACACCTAGGATCACAATACTGCGCAAGGGGAGAGGATACTCCGATATACTGAATCATAAGGGTGACAAATATGTGCAACACACCAGACAAAGAAGACAGTGATTCTTTTTATTCTAAATGACAGTTATCTATCTACCAAACAAAAAGCTTGCTAAATAAATAAAGACAAAGGCATTAGGTCCTGCATGCAAATTTATCATTAGTTCATTGTTCTTATCTTCAACTTTCATCCTGCAGAAAATATTATCTTTGGTTTTTATTGTCTTTTATGCTTCATCCTGCAAACACTATGTTATTCCCTCTTTAACATAGCTGAAACAAACATTAGCAAAAAACAAAAATCACACAAAATCGATAAAAGAAAATGTAGATGTACGAAAGTCAATAAAAAAGTGAAAAATATTTACCAGCCAGATGCGGCTTTTGGAGCCATAGATGCGGTTCGCAAATTTGTTGACAGGCGGATGCGGTTTAGGACTTCATGGATGCGATTTGAGATGACAAATGCGTCACTGTTTTTAGCAGATGCGGCTCGTAATATAGATGTGGTGCGCCGTACGAAAAACCTACAAAAAAAAAGAAAAACAAAAAAATGGAAAGATGAAAAGATGTGTGAATTTTGAAGCATGTTCACGTCAAGTTCACCAAATGTAACATAGATTAAAATCTGGAATAAGATATCTGCAACTAGAATAAACGATGTTAATCCTAATCTAAATAATATTAATCTAAATCAAACAACAAAGAATGAATAAGCAAACATAATAAACTAAACAAATTAATGGAAAGCTCTCACCGAATATGCGTTCACTCCTTCGAATTATCTTGATTGCTCTTCTCTATTTTTCCTTTTCAGTATTCTTGCCCTCAGATTTCTATGTTTGAATGCAAGCATAACTT